>PVJS01008682.1:0-52439 GCA_004027185.1 Glis glis
TGCACAGGCTTCTGTCTAGTGTTATATGTTTCAGCTCATAAAAGAGAATAAATATGAAACCTTAAAAAACTGTCTAATTGTAAGGAAAATAAAACCTGCAGCTACTTTAAAACTGTTCTAGAAGTTCATAAAACTCTTCGCCATGAAATGAATAAAACAAGAAAAGAACGTTAGTTTTCCTATGTCTTCTCATTCTTTCCTATAATATTCTCCGTGACTTTCTAACATTAATGCATACCCTCCTTTTTTATAAGTGGTTCGTTCACCCGTGAAAAGTCCAAAGCTGCGTTTCAAGCAGATTCCACCCAGCAGTGGTGGTATTTCAGTCACATGATCTAAATTATAAGATGCCTGTTCTACCTACAGTCCTGATGGCTTCCCTGCTCAGTCTCCTACAGGGCTAACATTAGAAATTTTTAGCACTTTACTTATAAAAAAAAATACATAACATTTTAATTAAAACAGCTTCGTGGAAACAGCCAGTGGTTTTAATAACAACCTCCTAAAACAACTTTAAAAGTAAACCTTGCTTGAAATAGATGTAACTAGTTCCATTTCTAAATTTTAACCTTTTAAAAAAACATTTCTTGAAGACAACACACTGTCTTCAAATGTACTATAGTTGATACATTTGAAATCACTGTAGATTCCATCGTATACAATATCTTGAAGAGAATACTAAACTGGTAAAAAGGCCTATCCTAGCTTTGTTATCAAGAGACCATATAACCTTGGGCAGGTTCTGTAATTTTGCTAAGCTTGTTCTCTCATCTGTAAAATTAGTCTATGAGGTTTCTGAGCCCTTCTGCTCTGGCATAGCGGGATTCTCTCTCTCTCTCTAAGGTCTCCGTGGTGGCGCCACCTCTGTCTCAGCTCCAGGCATGTTAACATAACGTGCCATGCATTGTTTGAGATAATTAAAGGGAAGCGATTACACCTCTCCTTTTAACCCTGCTGAACGCCCAAGCTCTGCCTCCCTCTCCACACGCAGTGCATAGAAGGTCATGGTGTTTGGGCGCTGGCGTTCTTATGCTGGTTCTCAGTGGGATATTTGCTTTCACCAATTAGAATGGGGTGAATTCCTCTTGGAGCCTTCTGCTCCCCAAAGTCTATGCCTCCTTGCAACTCGGGCTGGGATCTTTATTCAGTTCTCTTACGGCAACTTTGAAGACCTGACATATTGGCTCTGGCTAACGGTATCACCCCTCCACTGCAGCTACCCCCTCACCCCCAAAATTCCATTCTTTCCCTGGGGAGCTGGAGAGAAACAGCTTGAGACTGTCGCTTCTGTCGCTGTTTCAACGACAGGCTGCATTAATTAAAGTGATGGTATTTTTTATACATGGAACAGAACATCCGAACCAAATTTAAACATGGTTTTTAGCATAAAATGTACATTTATGTTATTACTATCCCATATTTTAGCTCTCTGTGGGTCATCAGGGACTTCTGAGAACCACTAAATCTCTAGGTTGGAGGTCCTTGGGTGGCATCTGGTCCACTTACCCATCTAGTTCATAGATTCCCTCTAGATTCTCTGGCAACAGGCCTTTCTGCCTGTGTGCACCAGGCCACTGGAAACTCACCACAGAGTGAGACGTGGCCTTGGCCCACCAGGCGCTCACTGAGCTCACTGTCTACTTCTTGGATAGAGACAATGTTCATGTATCTCTGAGTCGAGAGCTGCATTCTATTCTTGCCTCAGTTGACAGATGGGCAAAACTGGTCATAGAGAGGCTAAATAACTTGCCTAAGGACTCACAGAAATGTCAGATCTGGACTCGAACCTCAGCCCCACCCTCACCGTCCAGCTACATTGACTCCAGCTTCATAATGGGTACCTAAAACATCCTTGTGGTTCAACTTACATTAAACCACTTTGCATATATATGCAAGACAAGTCCTGTCTTATCTATTCGCCAAGTTGTCTCTGTACAATCTTATTTACTACTAACTCTCCACTCTTGCTTGCTGCTGACTTCAAAATCGAATCAGCTCCTGCTCACATGGCCCACACATTCCCGATGTTCACCTCCATTTTCCTCTGTTCTCATTTTCCTCATCCTTTAAGGCCTGTCTTAATGCACCACCTCCAGTGACCCCGCCCAGCTATTCAATTCAGCAAAAAAGGGGGTCTCTCTTCTCAAATCTCCTTTTGCCTACAGAAACAAATGATCTACTCACTTGTTACTTTTACTTTGTGTGTGTGTGTGTGTGTGTGTGTGTGTTACTAGGGATTGAACCCAGGGGCATTCTACCTGGATGCTTACACCCTCATTCCTTTTTCTTTTTGGAACAGGGTCTCACTAAGTTGCTGAGGCTGGCCGCAAACCTTTAATTCTCCTGTCTCAGCCTCCCAAGTACTGGGATTAGAGGCATATGCCACCATGCCAGGCTGGCCTACTCACTATTTCTAGCTAAATATTCTTGAGACCTGAGTCCCCCAAAGTAACTGATAAAGCTTGAGTTTGTATTAGTGCCTCAGTGGGCCCACTGCAGAAATTTAATAAATTGTATTGAAAATTTCCAGAAGATGGCTCAAACACCTTGAAGATTATCCTCTTATTTCCTTTGAAAATATGTGGATGACAGATACAGAAATAACCTCATTTGTAAGCAGGAATAAATACATTATTCTAAAACTCTCCGGAATAAAGTCATTGCTTCCTCTACATGATGGTCTGGCCTGTAATGTAGCGGAGGCTCACAGGGTGTATTCTGCATTTTGACCACCAGAGGGCCTGCTTTCCTTTCTTTTCAAGGCTATTCAGCATGAAATGGAGCCTTCAGAAATGTGGAAGATCTATGTTGCAAACATCTTTGGTGGCACCCCTTCACCCAGGCACCCCCTGCTATAACATGGCGCACCCAATGTTTATCCTAGTCTCTAGGTGGGAGAGGAAAACCCCTGAGCATCCTGCTGTCTTATTTCTGTTCACTATACAGACAGGATTCCACGGACAAGAAGAGATGGCGGAATGGGACAGGAGTGACAACAGGTACCAAAGTCCACATCTGCCCTGCCCACATTCAATACAACACCTTCCTTTTGCAGGAGGATGGGCCTTGGGGAAGCCTGTAGGTGCCTTCCCTCCTGGGATTGTAGGCAGATCAGTTCTTAGCCAGAGCGGCCGGGGGTGGAATTCTATTAATATCCCTTATTTGCTGCAATGCCCCAAATATCTTGAGAAGCAGATTTCCCTCCCCTGTGAAAAGACAGCCTACCTTAGTTCTTCCTGAAATCCTCTGACAGCTTTACAAGTAGGGTGGTGAGTGACCTTTCTTTCTTTGAAAAAGTGTATATAGATGTGCCTATTCATAGGAATCTGACAGAGCTGACACCTGGTTCTCCAAAATTGTAGCTTCCCTCTAACCACATTCCACTGACATTTATAGAATATGATTATTTTTCATAGTAGGGAACAAAAGGGGAAGGGTAATCAGAATTGTAAAGCATACGCTTTTATCCAAAATTTCCCCACTCAACAGCGAATCTTATTTTCAGGAAGCATGAACAACACTCAAATGCGGACTCTCTCTCTTTTCTGTCTTCTCTTTTCCTGGGAAGAGATGGCTCTGCCTTTCCCTAGAGAGCTCATCCTGCTCCTCCACACTCCCACTTCGCCAGACTTTCCTCTTCTCCCAGAACTGTGGATGCTTTAGTCCCGACAGCCACACAAAGCTGATGGTTCTCCAAGAAATGACAAAGTGCTTTTTGAGCAGTACACCGGCCACTCTCCTAAGTGCTGGGGAAAGGCCATCAAATTCTGTGCAAGATGCAATTCAAGTCAAATTTGACATGTTGAAAGTTAATGACTTTATTATGCTTCATGGTTTATAATTCAGTCATAAACCATGGCAGGTTGGGCACGTTTTTTTTTCTTTTTCCAGACAGTTAAGAAGTAGGAAGACTAAAGGCTGTCAGCTTTACCAGATGGTCATTAACTAGAAATGTGTTGTTTAAGCAAGATACACTCAGGAGAAAGGCTCTCGTACAGTTTCATTGGTCATGAACTTTTTCGTACCTACCTTTCAGGAGAGGAAAGAGCTGCAGAGAAGGAAGGTGTGCTGAAAGAGAGAGATTGCCTTACCTAGTTTCCAGCTGCCCCCGGCAAGGATAAGGTGACAACGTGTGCATTTCATGGATTCACAACTTTGGAAACGAATTAACTTTGTTTCAACAACACGTGCATTTATGTCCACATTCAGGATTCTTAACGTGCTTGAGACTGAACAGTGAGGAGAAACTAAGCCCAGCATTTTATTGAGGTGAAACTGGAAAAGTGGGGATTAAGCAAGCCTAGAAAATAGTAGGGAGGAGTTGAAAGGAGGCAGTGGGAAGGAGTCTTTGAGAATTAACTACATTTATCATATCTACGTCCACTGACTGCAAGTGGTGTCATTATCATTGCAACTTGTTTAAGGGGCACTGGCCAGGCCCTGAGATCACTCCAGAGTTGCTTGGACACTCAACACTTGTGTTTAGTGATACACCAGAGAACCCAGGTTAGGAGATAGGAAGATAAATGAATTCATGGAAGGATTTCATCTTATAACCACCTGTTTATGAGCAAAACCCAATCATAAAAGCATCTGTAAGCAGAAAACATAGACACATTATTTTGTCCTTTTGATATACATTATGGTATTTAAATCCCATAGCAGCAGCAAAGATTGTAAAGAACTGATTGTAATTGTCATAATTAACCGTATGCACTTCTCCACTACATTGGATAGCTTTGCAACTGGCAGACCTGATCAGGTATAAAAGAAACAGAGCCTTTTAGAATCCCAGGAGATGGAGGAAATGACCCTTATCCGATTCCTCTTATTCTAAATTACTGTGGGTAGAGGCACGATAATTCCCCAGCCATTTCAAATATGGAAAACACTCATAGACAGGACACAGTTGGCATCTAAATTCATATTAGCTTTGTTTTTCTTGCCATTTTGGATGTGATTTGGTAGGGGGGTGTTGTAAAAGAATGGAGATGATGAGCAGATAGGATGTTTATGAGCACTGAAGCAGATGTTCTGGAAATCATTTCTTAGAAGATGTGGAACGGCTGCATGAAAGAAATAGACATGTCTTAAAGAAATAAACTTACCTGGAAACTCTGAAGCCCTCCAAAATGTTGGTCGGGTAAAAACAAAAATCTCAGTTACACACACACACACACACACACACACACACACACACACTCCATACTCTATACTCTCCTGGAATATCTAGGTTTAATTTATGCATTATTTCTCTCTCTCTCTCTCTCTCTTTTTTTCTTTGGTACTGGGAGGTGAACCCAGGGGCATTCTACCCCTGAGCTACACCCCCAGCCTTTTTAAAACAATATGAAGCAGGATCTCACTAAGTTGCTGAGGCTGGCTTAGAACCTTCAATCCTCCTGTTTCAGCCTCCCAAGTATTGGGATTACAGGCATGCACCACCACGCTCAATGCCTTACTCATCTTTTAACAACTCAAAGTAACACAGGAAGCATATGAAGACATGAAAATAATAAAAAAAGATTCTTCAGATAGGAGAAGACAGGGAGATAGCAGAGTGGTTGTGGAATTCAATTACAGAGTGCGAGATCTTAAATATAAAGCTAATACTCACAAGAACGGAGGGCCATAAATGTGAGCATTGGACAGCAAATGTGGCTCATTACTCTGCCTCCTGCCTATTCTAATTATCACCTACACATCAACTTTACTAAAGCTCATTGAGCAGAACATAATGAAAATACAAGGTCAATGTCTTTCCGTAGCAGGAAGAGGGAGCAGAAGCCAGGGGGCACAAGTACATAAGGGGCTAAAAGAGGGAAATGAACATAAAGATAATAAAAAAGTATGTCTGTAGGAACTGAAATGACTAAAAACAAGAATTTACAGAGGGCTGCATTAAAAATTATGTTTGGAAAAATGCCTTGATGTAAATTATGTTATTTGTGTCTGTAAGTGTGTCAACATTTTTTCAGTTGTCTCCTAATTCAGAAAGAGAATTATTTCAAATTACAAGAAAATGCTATAAAGTCAACACTATACAATAACCACAACTTGGATATCATATTTGTAATAATGTTTTTGGTGAGTGTTTTGACTTCCAGACATAGAAATCATAGTTCAACTAAGAAAGTGCCTGGAATATGAGTCCTTAGTTACATCACTCAAGAATTTGATGAAATATGGATGACAAATTCTATTACTTTCTTATTTTCATTCCGAGAAGATTGTTGCAACAGATTGGTTTTTCAAGCCTATGACATCATAAGTACCATGGGTTTGTTACTCAAACTTCTTATTATTTAAATAATTTTACATCCCATAGTAATATGCTACAAAATATGCTAGTGCATAGGAAGCAGAAAGGAGACAGAAAGAAATTATTATTAAATGAGGCATGGCCAACATATAATGGTTATCTGAATATAAAACCATTTCGTGGCTGCCTATGTGTAATGATGAACTAAATATAAAACCATTTTGTGGTTGCTCAAGAATATTTTTTCAACTAAATCATCAAATGTTAACAAATTCTTGGCCAAATATAGGCCCGCACTTACACTTTCCTTTAAAGTAGTTTAAAATCTGTTCTCCCCTCAGTGCCTGGAACTATGGCAACTAATTGCGCTAGGAACTAGGTTAGGTAAGTATATGTATAAATATGTCTATACCTCTTTCATGTCTCATTATAACTCTACAAATTGGGCATTATTATTCTCATTTTACAGAAGAGAAACCTGAATTTCAGTGAGCTGTGAAATGTGAATTTCAGAGAGATGTGATTCCTTGAAAATTAGTCAAAGAACCAGGGCTTGAATTCAGGTGGACTAGGTTGAATGGCAGTCCCCCAAAAGATATGTCCATGTCCTAATCCCTGGAACCTATGAATATTACCTTGTATGGCAAAAGAGTGAATGTGACCTTACATGACAAAAGATATGATTGAGTGAAGCATGTTGGAGAGGTGGAGCTTACCTTAGACTAGCCAGGTGGGTCCTACATGTGATCACATATATTCTTACAAGTTAGGCACAGAGGAACAGGCACACACAGCAAAGTAGGCCATGTGAAGACGGAGGCAGAGACTGCAGTGATGCAGCCATAAGCCAGAGAATGCTAGAAGAAACTGAAAGAGATAAGGACCTCCCCCGGACCCCCCACAGGGAGCACAGCTTTGCCAGCACTTGACCTCAGATCTCCAGCCTCCAGAATGGGGAGAGAATAAGAGTGCTGTTGCAAGTCACCAAGTTGGTGCTAAGTTGCCAGGCAGCCACAGGAGACTGATACACCAGGTCTGGCAATACTGGCCAAGCTTCCTGACATCAAATGCCAGGCTGCAGATGTCAGAACAGGGTACTCAAGACCTTCCTCATGGCAACACAGACCTGGGGCCAACCATAGAGCCTTAAGACCTGGGTTCTTCAGCCGATATCTATGAATTACTATTCTTCACATTGAGTTTCAAAGTATCTCAATTAATGCTAAGAAGGGAAACCCACATGAACACAAGCTTGATTTTACAGAAATGTCTCCTGTCTCTACTGGGGTGAATGCAATTACCCAAGAGGAGGTAGAAAATAAATGAAATGCTCCTTCACTTGCTTATTTCCTTGAGTCCACTTTGACATCAAAGGAGCCAGTTCTACTACTGATCCTTTTACATGCTTAGTATTACTATTGTGGGAGTGAGGGTTGATTTGGCCTAAAAGAGTTTTAGATTCTTTCTAGCTCCAAGAGTCTCTATAATTATCTTTCTGTTTCTCAATAAATATGTGCTGAATGAATAAAGGAATAAATCAGTGAATGAAAGTGTTGCTATGCATGGAGCCAAAATAATCAAGCCTCATTGTATCTCAGTAATGAGTATTAATGCCAAAAGGAATTAATGTCATACCAAAATATCGCTCTCCAGGACAATAACCCAAACCGATTATAAATGATCAGATTAAAGGGAATGAATAACTGAATCTATGGTAATGATGAAAAACAAATTCTCAAGATGAACTCTTATAGGAGGCAAAGGAAATCTGAAGTATAATTCAGTGTCAGAACAATGCTTGAGAAGTGAAATTTGAAGGGAAATTTTGATTCCCAAGACAAAGGACAAAGAGACTGTTGTGGCTGTATTTTCATCATATCAGACAGTATTCTAAATATTTTTCAACAGAAAATTATTTAATCCTTACTCCAACCCTGAGAGGTCGGGGCTATGTTAGAGTTGAGACAACAGGTTACAGAACTCATTAAAATCACATAGCCATAAGCAAGGAAGTAACTAAGAGGCAGACTGGTTAGTACAGCACTATTTGTCAAAAGATTCATGAAATTAGCCAGGCATGATGGCACATGCCTATAATCCCAGTACTTGGGAGGCTGAGACAGGAGGTCCGCAGATTCGAGGACAGCCTCAGCAACTTAGACCCTGTTTCAAAATAACAAAATAAAATAGGGCTGGAGATGTAACTTAGAGGTAGAACATCTTTGGGTTCTATTCCCAGTACTGAAAAAAAAAAAAAGATTTGTGAGAAAGGTAATGAGGGTAGAGAAGATGAGAAAGAATTAGAACTCTGAACATGAACTCTGCCAGCTTGTTAATTTAGTCTTTCAAAAAAAATTTTTTTTTGCGGTACTGGGGATTAAACCCAGGGGCATTCTACCTCTGAACTACACCCCCAGCCCTATTTTGTATTCTTTATTTTGAAACAGGTTCTCACTAAGTTGCGGAGGGCCTCACTAAGTAGCTGAGGCTGGCCGCGAACCCCGATCCTCCTGTTTCAGCCTCCCAAGTACTGGGATTACAAGTGTGCACCACCATGCCTGGCTTAATCTTTCGTTTTTAAGATATGTTTGGACAAATGATATGTGTTAGACATTTTTGCTAAGCACTGGAGTTAGCACAGAAAACAAAACAATGAACCAGTGAAATGTTCGAAAACAATAGGGAGAGACTTAATTCACACATGGGAGAAAAATTAAGCAGAATATAAAAAATGATTCCGGGAGACATAATTATGAGTAAATTTGAGAGGAAATGTCTATGTTTTCTTAAAGAATTCTTCACCTACAAGCTTTTCCTAACGGCATTTCAGTTGCACAATCACCAGGTGTTCTGAGCCCCTGTAATTGGAGATGGTGCCTGGAAGAGATAAAAAAGCTTTGATGTCAATTCTTAAGGAGCTCTCAGGAACTCCTGGGAAGGAAAGGCAAGGCGGAGACCGGAGGATCCGGGTTCACGGCCAGCCTCAGCGCTCTCTCTTTCTCTCTCTCTCTCTCTCTCTCTCTCTATTTAGTGAGGCCCTCCACAACTTCGTGAGAACCGGTTTCAAAATAAAGTATTAAAAATAGGGCCGGGGGTGTAGCGCGGAGACAGAATGCCCCTGCGTTCAATCCCCGGTACCGCAAAAAAAAAAAAAAAAAGCCTAACCTAACAAATAGTTCACCAAGTAATCCATTGGTTCTAAATATCAACAAAGCCAGAGATGATTTCTAGCTAAACAGAGACACTTCTCGGTGTTTCCAAGTGACTAGATTCAGAAATTTCTCTAGTCTATTCTTTCCAGCTCTATGCTAAATAAGTCAGTGGACTTCTGTTACATGATAGGAATCTGGGAGAAATGCTCAGACTCTTAAATTCAAAAGAAGGGGGTTTAAATAATAGCTCTGAAAAATGCCAGCTGTGTGGCCTTAAGCAGGTTATTTAGACTCATAGTTTAAATTTCATCCCTTTCATAGGTTGATAAAGAATTAAATGCAATAGTGTGCGTGAATCGCTTAACTAAACAGATGGTATATAGGAAGCACTATAGTTGGTGTGAGTGCTCCCCAAAGACTTGTATGTTAATGGCTTGGTCCTCTGGGTGGCCTAGTGGGTTGTTGGGGGCATGTCTTGAAAAAGGTGTGGGACCCCATTTTCTCAGTGTATTTCTGCGTTCTGACTCATGATACAAGTGTTTAGCTCTGTCAGGCCTTCCTATCATGAGGTGCTGCCTTTGCCAGAGGCCCAAAGCAATAGATACATTCAAACTGGGACTGAAATCTCTGGGATCATGAGACAAAATCACCTTTTTCTCTTTATAGGTTAATTTCCTCAGGTACTGTGTTATAGTAACGTGAAGCTGACTAACACAGTAAACATTCCATGACTAATAAGTAGTAGTAGTATTATCATTTAATTAGTAAACTGATCAACTACTATGGCTAGAATAATTGTTATTTTTTTTTTTTACTGTTCTACTGGGTGTGGTGGCACATGCCTGCAATCTCAGTACTTGGGAGGCTAAGACATTGCAGGTTTGAGGACAGCCTCAGCAACCTAGTGAGATCGTTTAAAAACAAAAAATTAAAAAGGGCTGGGGGTGTAGCTCAGAGGTAGACTGCCCCTGGGTTTAATCCCCAGTATACAAACAAAATATTTATTTTTACTATTTCACTAATATTCCAGTCCTCCTCCTTTAGGACATGTGGTAGGATCTGACTTCCCTATTCTATTGGAGTCATGCATCACCATGTGACTCATCTGGGTTAATAGAATGTAGGTGGAAGTAACAGAAACATTGCAAAGCCAGTCATGATGCCCCTTACCTCCTTCATCCTTCCAGGGTGACCAGAAACATTCTAGTCAGTGAAGGCTTCTTCAACCTAGGTCCCTGAATAATGATGACACAAAAAGGAAATTCTGGCCAATCTGTGGTGAGTGTGAAAAGTGAGAAATAAACTCCAATGTGCTAAGCTATAGAGGGGTGTGGTTTATTTGTTACTGTAGCTCAACCTACCCTTTCCTGACTAACACAACAACATCCCACATTTTTCCTGACCTTTAACTTATAAGTAATACAAAAGCCTTCTGTCCATTTATATCTTGATAGAATCTCTTGTTTTGGTTCTTGTTACCCTTCTTCCCTTTTCAACTGTTCATAAATCAAGGCTGTCTCATAGATTGAAATCCCCACAGGACAAAAGTTGTGACTTTGTAAATTCTCTTTCTATAAGAGAACTTAAAGTAATATTAAGCAGGATTTGGCATTTAATAAATATCTCTTTGACAGTGACAATGGTAGTGGTGATCATAAAACCATCTTCGTGATAATCCATTAATATCCATTCCCATTTACTTTCTTCTACTTGAAAAGCTCTCTTTAGAAGACAGACAGATATTTTGGAAACAGCTATCACCAAAGAAGGCATGTAAGCACTCATTTTGCTCTCTGTTTCAAGCCTATTCTGAGAAAAACAAATCTGCAAAGCTGATATTCCTGAGCCTTGCATTAATGCTCCAAAATAAGTAACCAAAACTTAAATGTGTTCATGTTCTATAAAGGAAACATGAAAACAATTAGTATTTATACAAGTTTTCTTTATTGGAGCACCGATGCGTAAAAAACACTTAGAGACTATTTTCACATCTCAGAAAGAAGTGGAGTTAGCCAAGGAACATCTATGTGTGCAGGTATGTACACGGTGCTCTATCTTTTTTCTTGCTGAACCTTCCAGCATTATAAAACATGAGACCTACTTGCTTCAGCCAGGTAAGTTAGTGACCAGAATGACAAGGCTGGACAGGCAACATTAGACGAGGCACAGAGGGAGAGAGAAAGGTGGGTGTGGAGGACAGTGAACATATGAGTGAGAGAGGCAATGTGCTCACCCCCTCCAGTGGCATCTCTGCTCACACACGGTGGTCTGCAGAGCCAGCCCTGAGTGGCTGACAGCTGTCAGTACCTCCTTCACCCAGATGGTCCGAGGATCAGTGAGAAAGGCTCAGGTGCATGGCCAGGACCAATGAGAAGCAGAGAAAGAGAAAAGAAGACTGAAGCATTTGAGTAGATCAAGATGAAAGGACACAGGCTCAGTTATTGTTAAGATAAAGAACAGAATCCTTACCAGGACCGTCTATGGCTGGCATTATCTGATCATTCCCTGCTTCCCCATCCTCATCTGCTACCTCTTGACTCACCCTTCCGTCAGCCACATTCACTGTAAGTTCCTGATAGGCCTGAGGTGTGCCTCTCTATCTGTTCACACAACTCCCACCCGGCATTCCAAGTGCAGGGTCCGGTGCTCAGCTGACTGCCCTGCCATTCCACAGTCACCCAGGAGCAAGCAGGTCTTCTGGTCATAAACCTTCATGCGCTCAAATTTCCCTTCATGACACTGATAAAGTTAAGCTTTTAACTTTGTGCTGGTATGTCTGTGTAGTGCTTTTCTCTAGCACAGACTAATAAACTGCACGAAAGAAGAGGCAACATCTATCACCATGGAATCTCTTGAACCCGCTGCTCTCCCAGGCACATGCATGGAGTGCAGCAGATAACTGGATTTGCATTTTGTTTTTGTTCTCTGTGTGTGGGTAGGGGGAGGTACTGGGGATTGAACCCAGGGACATTCTACCTCTAAGCTACACTCTCAGCCTTTTAATTTTTATTTTGAAACAGGGTTTCACTAAGTTACTCTGCTCTGGCCTCCAAACTGTGATCTTCTTATCTCATCCTCCCAAGTGCTGGGATTACAGGCATGCACCACTGTGTCTGGCCATTTAGCATATCTTTAAGGTTTATCTATGTTGTAGTATGTGTCAGAATGTCCTGCCTTTTTAAGGCTGGTTAATATTTCATTGTGTGCCACATTTTATTTATCTATCCACAACTTCCTTCCTTCCTTCCTTCGATAATGTTTTGGGTTTATAATGTCCCCTGAGACCTCATGGAGAGTAGGTAGCCATGTTGGAGGTGGGGATTAGTTGAGAAGGGGTCCCTAGAGGTGTGGCCATGGGAATTATATATGGTTACTCCTCTCCCTACTCTCTCTCTCTCTCTTGCCTCTGGCCTTCAGGATGTGAAAGCAGAGCCTCATTCTCTCCCTATCTCTGCTTTCTGCAGTCATGCTCTGAGCTCCACAGACCTGGCCTGACATGGACTAAATCTCTGAAATCTTTGACAACTGTGAGCAAATAAATCTACTGTCCTCTAAGTTGTGTGGTCAGTTGTATTGGGTCACAGCAGTAAGAATGTTGACTGAGATACCTTCCTTTCTTCTTTCTTTTGTAGTACTGGGGATTGAACCCAGGGGTGCTTTTCCACTGAGCTACACCCTATGTTCTTTTTATTTTGAAACAGGGTTGCAATAAGTTTCACAGCCTGGCCTAGAACCTGCAATCCTCCTGTCTCATCCTCCCAAGTATTGGGATTACAGGATCTGCCACCACACCTGGCTCAGGTTCGCAATTTTAGTGAGGAAAAATAAACTCGTAATTACTGACTACCTTATTCTCCCTGCCCCCCCCAGATTATAATGCAATGTGATAGGCAAAATGATGGACTCCTTCCCACTCCCACCAAAGAAATAACTGTTCTAGATGAAGCTACTAAAGGGCTTAGAGTTCAGAGGCCTAGTAGCTTCATTTCTTTTGGAGAGAGCCACCTCTTCTCCCTTCCAGCATCTGCTCCTCTGAGGCCTTTAGGCCTTTCCCTGGAGGATATAGTCACCTGCCCCTGGACAACTCTTAGCCAGAAAGATTCATAGGTTAATAGCACATTAGATGGACCACTCGCTTAAATGTCACTGAACCAGAATTGGCATGTGGCTAGAGAGTGGAATTGATCTTTAACCCTTTAAGAAAGGCAAGATTTTCCTTTATTCTTCTCTGGACAGGACTTTTTGGAGTTTGATGAGAATGTGATCCTAACATATATTGATTTTCAAATCTTCCTGAAGGGAATTATGAAAATTTAGGATCCTAAAGTTCAAAGTTCATTCGTGTTCTCTCTCTCCTCTCCTCTCCTCTCCCCTCTCTCTCTCTCTCTCTCTCTCTCACACACACACACACACACACACACACACACACATACACACACAAACACACACACATTTTTGGGTGTGTTTCATGATCAGTCATGTCTGAGAACAACTGGGTTAGGGAATATTTTCAAGAAACACAGCTAGCTCTTCCATTGTCAGGCTTAATGTCTGGGAACTGTGATAACTCATTCTAGCAAAAGAATAGCAGTGCATGGGTCCAATTCAATTTCTAGAGGTAACAAGGTCTATGGTTTTCAGGCTCTTAACTACAGGAAGCAGTGGCACAGGGCTGTAAAAGAAGTGAGGGATTAAGTTCCTTATAACTGGGGATACCCTAGGTCTTTATGAATTGAACTCCAACTACTCAGGAGGAGCTGGGCAGCAGAGCACCAACGTGGGGCTGGGGATGTAGCTCAGTGGTAAAGCAAGTGTTTAGCATGTGTGAGGCACTGGGTTTGGTCCCAAGCAAGAAGGAAGGAATTAATGGAGGAAGGGAGGAAGTGAAGAAGGAAGAAAGGAAAGGCACAAAAGAAGCAGAATTTCTTCCACCTGCAGCATCAGGAAGATGCCTTACACTGACCAGAGCATCCCCAGACTCACAGCTGAACCAGGAAGGGGGATTACTGAGCAGGGAAGCAGCCCTTCTCCCCTGATAGCAATTCACCTATCATGCTCACTCTGGCAATTATAGTTCTTTATCCTTCCCAGACAAAGAAAATAAAAGGCTATAAATCAAGACTGGAATCTTGGACCAAAGCTATTTAGCCAGACATTTCTAGAGGAAGAAATAAACAATCACAATGATGACAAACCCTCTCACGTGAGCAGAGATAAAACTGTGAATTAAGGAAGGATTTGATACTGAATAAATTTTCTCTATGTATTTAAGATCATGAACATTGGAATAAGGCTGACCCTGAATTCAAGTTTGTTATTTACCAATTCCTAAATGCATGTTGGCCAAGTTACTTAATCCCTTTGTGTCTCAATTTCTTCATCCCTCATCTTTAAAATGGAAAAAAAAAATAGTACCAACCTCTTAAGGTTATTTTGAGGATTAAGTAAATCATGCAACAGTGTTTGCCAAAGGCCTGGGAGACAGCAAGCACTCAATAACTGGCAGCTGTTATTAACATAATGGTTTAACATGCTTGATTTCAATTCTGTATTATGAACACATTTTTCAGGAATATCAATGCACCCATAGTTTCCCAATAAGGAAGTCTGTAAGCATTCATGTTGTAAGAGTGAAGTTATATTTTTAATTGAGGCTGTTAGCCTATAAAGTTAATCTTATCATAGATCAAATATCATAGCATGGTTTAAGGTAGCTTTTCTGAGGAACTGCTAAAATACTTTAAAGACTTTAATTAATGAAAGGAAATTTGCTAGAGAAAGACTTGATTATAAAACCTCCATTATAAACTCTAGATAGTAGAGCTGCGGGGGAAAAAGGGATTAAACTAGTCCTGTTTTATTTTCCTTCATAATCACTCTATAGCGGATATCTAACATCAAAGATCTAATTATATCACTAATTTTTTATTTATACCTAAGATCATTCTTTATCATTATGCTCAATAAAAACTCTGTTTAGCCTCCCCTGGGCTTCTATATTTTGTTTTGTTTTGTTTTTGTACTAGAGATTGAACCCAGGGGCATTCTACCTCCAAACTATAGCCCCAGCCCTTTTTTTTTTATTTTGAAACAGGTTTTTGCTAGGTTGTTGAGAGTTTCACTATGTTGCTGAGGCTGGCCTTGAACCTGTGATCCCCCTGTCTCAGTACTGGGATTACAGGTGTGTGTCACTCTATCTACCTCCTTTGGGCTTCTTATGCAGATATTCTCCCTCATGTTCCAAGGAATCAACTTAATACCATGCTACATAATCCAAACTAAGTCTGAAAATTATGAAAGGAAGATTTTGCATCTATATAAATATTTGTTTCCTGGATTTTTATTATCTTGTGATAATACGCATAAGTGGGTCTTCATAAAAGTTGGAAGCTTAAATAGCTAGTATATTTCAACACAAGAGTAAATGCACACTGTGAGCAGAGGACAGCCAACCCAAAGAATGACTTTCCTCTCCAGCTCTGGAGAGGGTGGGACCAGCAGCAAAGAGCCTCCAACCACTAGGTGTTTCTCAAAGGACACTTGCTTTGCTGATGGAATCAGAGGAAGGTGCTACAGGAGAGCTTCCTCAGTCTACTCAAATAGGAAACATTCTCAAGGAGGGGAATGGGACCCTACAAAATTAAAGACAAAGGCCTGGGACTGGGGTCCAGTATTTTCAGGTTGACCACTGGCCAGGAGCACGTGAAAGGACCAAAGTGGCCATTATTCATGGTTGGGTTCATCATTAAATCCCCAATCAATAGACATTTTAAAGCCAACGAGGTCTTTGCACATGAGCTGGAGAGAGGTTGTTTTGCATCTTAATAGGAACTTGGCTGCTATTTCTAACCCAAAGCTAATTTGCTTCTGGACTGAAAGGAAGAGTTTAGAATTAAGGCTAGAGATGCTGTAATTCAGAATAAACCACTGTAGATCCAGCATCTTAAACAGAGCACAGTCACACTGACTCCTGATCTCCCTCACCCTGAGCAAAAAGTTCTTGGTTAGGGACCAGGGTGGTCAGCAGGGGGCGATGCAAGTTAACTAGTGAATGTCAACACTGCATTCACAGAAATCAGACCAGGGGACAGAGCGCTGACCACACCTGGGGACCCCTCTAAGGTGCCATTTAATGGAGGAAATGTGAATCTGATCTGGGAGCAACAAGAAAATGGTTGGCGCTGCCACACTGTAGGACTTCAGCCAAGCCCTCCCCCAACCTAGTCTGTTTTCTCCCAGCCTGACACTGATGCTGAAATTCTTTCCACTTCTTACCTCCTCACGTATTATACACGAAAGATGGCAATTGTGCAACAAAATGAAACAAAACAGGGATACACCTTGTGGAATAAACTAGAGCCCACTAAACTATCAGGGAATACACAGATTATGTTCTTTTATTTTCCCTCAATCTCCTCTGTATCTGAGGGTTCCAAATTAGAGCACTCAGGTGTGAATATATACATATATATATATATATATATATATATATATATATACACAGTGAGGATTTCTCCAGTTGTGATCCCAAGGCAACCGACATCAGAATTATGGCATGGGCTTATTAAAATGCATATGCTCAGTCCCAACTCAACTTACTGAATCAGATGTTCAGAGCACGGAGCTGAGAAAACTACATTTTAGCTAGCCCCTTACTTAGGCAATAAAATTGCTCTCCATATCTTATACTTCAATGAATAGCATGCCAAAAAGTAGGTGAAAACCTTTTTGAATAACAATATTTATATTCAGGGCAGCAGCAGAAGCTTGGATATATAAGGAGAAAGTTGTTTTTCTCTCTTCCCCTACCTCTACCACAACAGACAATGGAATAAGTGACATTCTTTTTCCTTATTTTCTTTTATTTCCTAAAAATCCCTGGGTTGGAAAGTTTAAACATCTTAGCTTTTCCAAGTGCATACAATTTCATACTTGAGGGTTTGGGATGGAGTCATCACATTTTGGAAGAGATCTTAAAACTTGATTCAGGCTATGCTGTCTGTCAGAGCAAGACCACAAGCTTGACAAATTAAAGGAGCACCCCACAGTGATCTGGGGGACAATTGGGATGCAAAAAAAAGTTGTAAATAAAGGGATAGTGGCTAGAAGGAGACTTAATTATAAAATTTGGAGGGCATGTGCACGATGATTTCTTTCTCAGAAATCTCGTCAGAAGACGAGATTCAAAGGAAGAACAGTGCATTTTCTATAAGACACAGTCTTAGCTCTTTTAAGAGAAGGGTCCTTTATCAAAGTTGTATTTATTTGTATTCCATTATTAGTCCCAGCAATTTGGCAGAGGTAACTTGGCAAATGAAGGTCATAGATAAGACCAAAGCATCAAATTAAAATTTTTACCTCTGTGTAGCTGAACATCCTAAGAAAAGGTACAGCCAAGAAAAAGGCGTATGCATACCATAAACCAGAAACAGCAACAACAAAATAGCAAATAGTGGGTGGCAAATAACCATTGTCATGATGTTAATATTAATATTAATGATAACCATTATCATTGATAAAGTTAGGGAAGCTGGGCTTGTGGTACACACCTATAATCCCAGTACTTGGGAGGTTGAGACAGGAGGATCACAGGTTCAAGACCAGCACCTGGTAACTTAGCAAGACCCTGTTTCAAAATAAAAAATTTAAAATGGCTGGGGGTGTAGCTCAGAGGTAGACCACACCTGGGTTCAATCCCCAGTCACATACGAGCACACGCAAAAAAGATAAGGGAAGAAAAGAAAGCTGGATGTGAGGCTTGCAGATCAAAGTTGAAAAAGAACACAGATGCCCTCCAACCTAGGGAGTCCTAATAGGCACTGACAAATCTCATCTCCTGGTGTGGGAGTCTACCTGGCTCCAACCTATTGCTTTTAGTTCCTTCTCCCGAAGGTGTAGCCAGCCCACCGCCGCCGCCACCAGCCACCACCAACTGCAGGAGCAGCTGGCTGAATACATTTCAGCAGAGAATCTTAGTGAACTGCATAAATCCATATGGGGCGCTGCAAGCAGAGCGACCATCGGCCTGGCGGAGCTATTTTTAGAACCATCTGAACTGATTGTCCACCGCCTGCCGCCGCTCTCTACTCTGCTTTCCTTTCCCAGCCCTCTCTCCCCACCAACCTGAGCCGCCCAAGACTGACTGATCAATAATATGATAAAGAGCAGACAGCAGAAGGAAACCGGTAAACAACTGCCATAAGTGGAGAGATTCTGGAGCGATACACAATACAGAGTGCGTGATTAAGGCTGGGGCGTATTTAGACAGAGAGCCCCTATAAGAATTCAGGCATCACAGATGGGCTGGGGGTGGGCTGGGAGGAGGGAGGGGAGGGGAGCCTGCAACACATACAAAGAAATGCTCAAGGAGCATTCTCTCTCTGTCCTCTCCCTTCCACCCCCCTCCCTCCCCACCACATGCTGTATACAGGGTGTGCGTTAGCGGGCCAGGGTTAAGTATTTCGTGTGCAACACGCTCCTTATCCTTTCAAAGCTTGCTGCTTTCCATGCTGATTTTTATATGCTGGTGGATCCAGCAGTGGTTCAGGTTATAAGCAAGAAGGAAGAGAAAATTCAGCAGCAAGAAGGAAGAAGAAATTCAACAACAGACCTTCAGGGCCCTCCTTGTACCCAACAGGCCCTCCTTGGACCTGATTTACTCTTCTGAGAGGAATATCTGCACAGGAGACTCCTCACTGTGACCTGGTCACAGTTCTGGAGTCACTGCAAGGGCCATACAGGTGTGCCCCTGCCCCTCAAAAACAGCTGATCCTCAGATTCCCAGGGGGTTGGCATTAACACCCCTGATTAATTTTTGTAAAATAATGGACCCTTCGGCTTTAGCTTGTTACAGTCTGCTTTTCCTTGCTCACCACTGTCTGTGTTCTTTCTTTCCAATCCTTTCATACCGGCAGTCAAGCAGGACAGCACACACTGAGAGTGTGTTTGAAGGCAGCAGGGCCTGAGTCCCAGGTGAGCAATTGAAGCCCTCCTTCTTTCCTCTTGATACCTGTCTCACCTTCAACAAATTACTCAACCTCTTCGCTGCCAGAGGAAACTGTGGCCTATGTAAATGAAATCACATCATTCATCCACTTAACACATTCCCATAAGCTTCCTGCTACTCTTAGAATAAGAGATCCAGCCGACTAGCCTTGATGGGCAAGACCCTCCCTGGCCCTCACCTTTTCCTACTCCCCTCTTCCTTCCCAGTGTTCACTCTCTGGCTTCCTTTCTGTCCTGCATACACAGCTACCATGTTCCCACTTCCACACTGGGCATGACCCTCTCCCTGAACTGCTTCTTCTTAGATCTACAGAAGGCAGCCTCCCCTCTCCTTTAGATCTCAGGGCAGGGCCCCTCCTCAGGCACAGCCCTCCTGACCACCCTCTGATTCCTACGCAGAGGAAGTGCTGATACTTAGCCTTACAGTCTTTGTAATATATTGTCCCTAGAAATTCATGATATTTGTTTGTTGACTTACAAAATCACCTCTCTCCTCTAAAATTCAAGCTGCCTTGTTGACAGCCACATTATCAGCACTTAGAAATCTGAGTTCTCAATAAATACTATATGAATGTTGTGAAATACACTTAAGTCTCCTCAACTCAAAGGGAAATAATCATACATCCCTGGCAGTGCTGTTGAGAGGACTACATAAGAAAATGAACTTAAATTTTTAACCACAATGCCTGGAACACAGTAAGTCTTTAAATGTTTGGGGTTTTTGTTTGTTTGTTTGTTTGTTTGTTTGTTTGTTTTTTGAGACTTGAAGGTCACTTTGTTTTGTTTTTTCTTTTTTTTTTTTTGCGTTACCGGGGATTGAACCCAGGGGCATTCTACCTCCACACTACACCCCCGGCCCTATTTTTTCATACTTTATTTTGAAACTGGGTCTCATGAAGTTGTGGAGGGTCTCACTAAGTAGAGAGAGAGAGCTGAGGCTGGCCGCGAACCCGGATCCTCCGGTCTCTGCCTCCCAAAGTACTGGGGTTACAAGCATGCGCCACCACGCCCGGCTTGAAGGTCACTTTGTACAGTTCTAAACATCCCAAATAACTTTCTTCTATCCTGACTATTCAAAATATTTTAATCATTTTCAAATGCTCTTTCCAAATTAGTAGCTACATTTTACTAATCCAAAATTGTCCCTCCTGAAAGTTACTTTGATGCTTTTCTTATTAAAATACTCTAAGAAGCCAGCTGTGGTAGCACATGCCTGGAATCCCAGGGCTTTGGAGGTTGAGACAAGAGGATTACAGGTTTGAGGCCAGCCTCAGCAACTTAGTGAGATCCTGTTTCAAAATAAAAAAAATGAAAAGGGCTGGTGGTGTATCTTGGAGATAGAATGCCTCTGAGTTTAATCTCCAGTATAAAAAAAACAAAACAAATGAACAAAAAACTGTAAGAAAAGCAGTAAAGTGAAAAGAATTATTTGTATTTCTCAGATTATGTATGGAAAGAAAGGCATATGTTCATTCTTCAGTCTAAAGGCCAAAGGTTGTCCATCTTGCCATGCCTTAGGGGTAGATGAACACCGGATGATTGCTCTAGAAATGACAATAGGAGTTCATGGAAATGAGTGTTCTGTAAACTCCACAGCACTCTAATCTTAGGAGCTTCCTGACATTTGTGTGCTTGCAAGACCAGAGCTGTGAGGGATCCTGAAGGAAGAGTACTCGCAGAAGACATGAGGTCTCAGGCAAAAATGAAAATTAAGGAGAGCAGGAGCACTGAACTATATATAGTGTACTAATTACAGAGGTTGTTAAAGAGTACTGAAAATAAACCATTTTATTTACCAAGCAATAGAAGTAGGAGAACCTGGGTGAGATAAGCAGAGTCCTGGTCACAGCCTGCTTGAACAGCTCTGCTGAAGCCTGGGAGATGGGGGAAGAGTCAGCCCCATGCAAGTTCATTTCCAATCTCTTGGTTACAAATCCTCTGGAGCAATACTTTTAGCTCTTCCTCAGGGAGATGTTTCATGTATGTAAACTTGATTACACGTTTTATGTGTACTGGATCTACAGATGACTCTGCGACTCTTATGTCTTACCCAAGGCCTGGTCCAGCTCCAACAGAATCAACACTTTCCAGCCAACACAGGGACTCCCCTTCCGAGTGCTCCATAAAGGCTTGTCCTCCAAAAGACTACAATCACTGCATCACAAGGATACTGATAAGAATCCTCAGTTTTCTCTGATCCCAATTTGACATCATATTATTTAAAAATACAGGTGATCTATTTGTTTTCAAAAGTTGGGAGAAACTGTGTAAGGAAGTATCTTCTGCTTACAGTAGTGCCTCCCCTTGATGTGAGCTCTTCTCTGCACTCATTAATCTTCCTGACCGCCTCTTTGCCCTACTGAGAAACAGGCTGGTATTACTCCATCGCTGTGCATCAAGACACAGAGAGGATTTCTCCAAAGCAAACAGCAAGAGGGGAACAAAGACTGTGCCACAGCTTCATTCTTACCCAGCCCAGTTGCAGATCTCATGCCATGTGCTATCTTACAATCAGCTGTTCGTTTAATTATGAAATACCTGAACGCTGTGTAATTACAGCTGTTTTTCATGAATGGCTGCCTCCTTGTAAAGGAAAACATTCGGCTAAGTAGTAACACCTGGAATGTGGAATGATCATCTTTTCTTGGCAAGAACAACTAAACAGAGTAGTTAGTTGATTGTGTCAACACCTTCTGCGGACTTCTTGAAGCAGGCATCAATAACTGTTTAACAGGTATAATAATATGCAATCACAAAACTCGATAACCATTTTGATCCAATACACAATGCTAAGGCTTCTTTGAGTTTGAAAACAATTTTGTAAAAACATACATATTTTGAGAGAATTTCTCATTTCAAGGCCAAGGGAAGTAGTAGAGAGCCATCTTGCAGAAGAACAGTTGCATGTGTGATCCTGAACAATTTTACCTTGGTGTTAGTCCCACTATAAAGCAAATATAAATGGTGATGGTAATCACATTGGTTTTTTTCTACCTATTATTAAAGTGAAAGGGAACTTAAATTGTGAAGGTGCTGGCATTCCAAATGACAGGAATTTCCAAAAAAAAAAAAGAAGAAGCAATGGATATTGATATTTAGCCCTGGATTACGGATAAGGGAAAGTACTATTTCTCTATCATTTAGCAGTAAGAATTGTGGCTTGCATCATCAATTTTCTGGCTCCTACTGTTTGAAATTAAAAGTCCAATACTTATCACCAGCTTCAGTGACAAGAGTATATCTCATGGCCTTGGCCTTGCAAATAGTCGAGTAGAAAAATCACATTTTGGCCATCCTATTCTAAAATGCTGCAAGTATTAAGTAATCAGTTTATTCTCCTTCATGTCAGGCCAAGATATATTTTTCACTTTTTTCATTGCATTAAAAATTCCAAACCAGAAAATCCTCTTTGATGTGTGATTCCTGGTTGTAAGAATAATGTGAAATGTTTTAAATATTTGTTGAGCATTTGATGTTATACAATAAAACTTTCCTATACATCTAAAGTAGCATTATTTCATTGTTGGCAGATGACTGAAGTTGAATGTGGCATATAAAATGGAAATTGATGGATATGGCTGTAGAAATGATTCAGATCCATATTTCAAACACGTTCCCTTTATAACATTTGCTGCGGCTGACTCCTAGAAGAGAAAGAATCAGGATGCTTAAATGAATACATCCTACCCTCTTAGAAAATGGGAAAAAAAATAAATGGAGTCCCCCAACACTATTTTATTGTTAAATAATTTTCTTTAGTGCTCCCAGGCCTGTAGTATTATACTAGTTACACATAGGAAACTCCATGAAAATGGGGTATACTAATCCTGATTTAAAATTTTAAAAACTAAAAAAAAACCTATAATATCCTATACTAAAAGAAAAAAGTACCCCATGCTACATAATATAATCTCCTATTCCTCATTCTCCTGGCCAACTAAACTTTTGGAAACCCTACATCAGAAATGTTGCATTTAGATTCTACCCTCAATATAGCTTTATCAATTCAGAATGAAACACAAATTCAGAATTTAACAGAATCTAGGCTGATGAATTTCTTTATCTTGTCCATAAAGAATGGGTATATGAAGCAAATTAAGATATCAAACCAGTGTGATGAGCCTATATACAATGCTTATAAAAATAAAATATTTTAAGCATGTCACGGGTAACTCAGAAGAAATATTTTAATCAACTAATAGTACTTACTAATAGTAAGTTAGGCCTACATACTCCCTAAGATCATTTATTCGGATGGAGATAAAATAGCACGTATGTAAGTGTGTGTGTGTGTGTGTGTGTGTGTGTGTGTGTGTGTGTGTGCATGCACGAACACACACACATTGTGGTCTAGTTATTGTATATATTTGAAAGCAATTTAATTTTTTTAAAAAATCTATGATATCCTCTTTCATTAATTCAGGTTGACTTCTCCCTCTGGCTATCTGAAATTGTAATAGTTTACTTGCTCATACTGTTTTAGTCTCTTCTAGCAATTCTTAACAGAGCACAGAATTCTTTAGCATTCAACTGAAGCACTCTTATCAAATACCATTGCTTAGAAAACTAACTTTTCTTTCCAGGCAAGACACTCTAATTAACTTCTCTGAGCTGGACTTAATTCTGTTACAACCATTTCCTCCAGTTCTGACTAATTGAGGCAAAAGACTTGATTTTTTAATCAAATTAACTCAAGGCATTTTATTTAGACACAGTCAATTCTCCTTGGATTAGTGTTTTTACAAACCAAATCAACAAAGGATTTAAACAAAAATTCTTTTCTCAAAGTGTCAAAAAATTACCATATAATATAGGACCAGATACAATATTTTCTGTAAAAAAAATTGTATTGATTCTTTGGGGGTAGGATAGGTTTTTTCCTTTTTCTTTTCTTTTTTTCTAGTCTACAGTATTCCATTAGCTGGTGAGGTTTGGGCTTCTAGGCATCCATAGTGAAACAGATGGTTGAACCACGTTAGCCGATTTTATAATCAAAGATCATTGGCTATTGTGAAATCCTCTAGTGCTCAAATGATTAGACCTACAAATCTGCTACAAGGCTTCTTAACCCTATAAGTCTTATCTCTGATATTCTGGCCTTATCATTTCTCTCTGTGTGTGTGTGTGTGTGTGTGTGTGTGTGTGTGTTACTAGGGATTGAATCCAGAGGCATTTTACCCCCAAGCTACATTCCCAGCCATTTGCTTGTTTTTGTTTATTTGTTTGTTTTGAAACAGGGTCTCATTAAGTTGCTGAGGCTGGTCTTGAACTATGGCCGTTGGGCCTAATCTGGCTTACCTGAGATTTCAGTCAATAAAGTTTTATTGGAACTCAGCCTTACTACTTGGCTCTCCTATTGTCTATATCTGCTTTTGTGCTAAAATGGCAGAATTGAGTAGTTGTGATGGCTATCTCTGGGCTTTGAAGCCTACACTATTTACCATCTGGCCATTTGTAGAAAAAGTTAGTCAACTTCTGTATAGACCCATTAGAGGTGGACCACCAGGTCTCTAATCTTAATAGAAATATTCAGAGATAAAGTGTATTCAATGCCAAAGATTCTCATGTGAGAGAGAAATATTTAAATGAAAGCTTCATTATTTTTAGTTGAAGCAGCATTCTCTCCCCCCCAAAAAAAGAGTTTGAAAGTTACCCTGCCTCCCGTATGTGTAAATTGCCATCAATAGAATTACTCACTGGTAACACTTGAATCAATAATAATTGAACTATCAACTAAGTGGTGATTTAGAGGGGAAAGTTAAACCAATATGTAATCACATAAAAAGGTGATAAAATCCTTATCAATAAACACTTGCTGCCTGCAGGTAATTGTGACATGAACTGACACTCTGGATGCAGAGCGTGCAAGTAAACAAGTTCTTTGACACAAATCAATTTCAACGGAAGTACATTGACACTCCATAGGAGAGTGCATGCATGCTTTCAAAGATGGTGACAATAAAATCAGACACAACCCTATACGGTGTTATATAGAATGAAGTACTCTGTAAGTAAAAGGAAATGCTCTCCCATGAATACAAATAGTAGGCGAGGTCTGACTCCCTGAAGGGATGCTGTCATTTCCCTGTGACACTGTTTTGAGTAAGAGCCAGCCAGGAGGGCTGAGACAGTCAAATAGCTCAGCATGTCAGTTCCCTCTGCAATGCCCTGGATCAGAAGGAAGGCGGGGACAAGGCAAACCAGAACAGCGGCTGCTCAGTAGAAACCCTTGTGAATTGTTCTTTCCAGCATGACAGTGAAAAATGGCATGGCCCTCCAGCCCTCAGGAATGGCAGTCATTATGGCCTCAGCAAGCGTTTCACTTATTAACTTGGAACCATTCTGCTCTCATTCTGTTCCCAACAGTCTGTGGAATTTGTTGCAAAGGACGGGGTTTTTCTATAAAATATTCTAAAATGGGACCTAATCGTTTTCCCATCATCCATTCTTTGAAGGGAGTTCATTTGACCTATCTTTTGATGAGGTGAAGGTCAGCCTGAAATAACAAATCAGAAACCAAGTCTTTGGGTAGCATTGTTCTAAAGATAGTGAATGGGCAGTTATTCCTAGAATGTCCCTTCCCCCCCTCTCAGCCCAAAGGATTTCTGCAGCAATGGTACATTAGTGTGATAATGTCCAAATTCTGTTTTCTAGTTGCTGATGGTCCTCCAGAGAAATGAAATGGTAATTTAGACCCTTGAAAGCTGAGGTTCAGTAAAAATGAACAAGGAGTTTGACTTTCTGTTCATGCTGTGCACCAGAGGAAGATGATGCCTTAGAAAAAGTAAGGACATCATGACATGTGTTTGGGTGACCATTATAGGTCACACTCCGTTAGGGAGAACTAATTTTTACCAACAAGGTTACACCAGTCATAGACTTTAGTCCCTTATTTTGGCCTGGAAAATGTGATGCTTGTTTTATGATATTGTGCTAACCACTATGGAAAAACTAATTCATAGGAATCACACTTTGTCTTTAACCATGAGGGAAGACGTCCAGGAGAAATTAGGAATTTATAAAGTGCAGTATTAAAAGTATACAAAAATTTAGCCTAGTATGGTGGTACACACCTGTAATCCCAGTACTTGGGAGGCAGAGACTGAAGGATTGCAGGTTCAAGACCAGCCTCAGCAACTTAGCAAGACTCTAATGCAAAATAAAATAAAATAAGGCTGGGGTTGTAGCTTGGAGGTAGAATGCCTCTGGGTTCAACCTCTAGTACAAAAAAAATACAAAAATTTAGAACAATCAAGGTGTGTATAATAGGCACCGTATGTTTAAGCGATTTTATAGTGGACAAATATCAACAAACAAACAACTCTGTGGTTTCTGGTAGGTGTAGTTTCCTTTTCTGTGAAATTCAGCTGACAATGTTAGCTTCTCTCAGGTCCAGCTCTGTAGGCATGCAACCAGTGCAGCTACACTGCCCTGGGGATTTGGGGTTCAGTGTTTCGCAGCTGCCATCTTGAAATTCTTAAGCATTTTAGTTTTACAAGTGAAATTCCATAGGACAATGGGGCATTGGTTCACAGAGGTCTCACCTTCCCGGATGGGTCTTGGCCACCACTTTTCTACCTCCACATTTAGAGTCAAGGGGTGAGGTCTTGGGTGCCCTTGAGGGTGTGCCCTTGCCCCCTGAGTATTCCCATTTTTGCCAGGGTGGGAAAGAGAATGTGAAATAATGAAAAAAGCTTTATCCTCTGCTTGCTGAAAGGGCTCACATTTTTATTTTGCACCAGGTCTCACGAATGATGTAGATGGCCCACTGCATTTAACCTTCTCAAGGATCAAAGGCTGCAATATACATGACAACTGGAAATATTGTCCAGCACAAAGTCAGTGCTCATTAAATGATGGATGATAATATTTTATTTATGTTGTTGCTACTGCATGTATGTCATCATAGGCAAACATATACATCCATGTCACTTACCCCACTGTACTCTGTCAGGGGGAGGTCTCACCCCCCAAGAATAAATGGAATGGTTGGTCCCTGTGACTCTGCTAGAGGAGGATCCTTACTGTTAATAATGTGACCTTACTTGGACTGGGACAAAAGGCCCTGACTTCATTTCACACAAGATTCTAACCTACCTTCTCTCCCTTAAAACCCTGGCAATTATCTCGGGCACACTTAGCTTCTTCACACACAGATTCCTGTCCCACCTCCTAGGAAGCTTTTTACAAAAGAAGCAATTCCCTTTGACAAATCAGAAAGGTCAGACAAGTACCCAAGAGGCCTGGGGAAACCGATGTTTCTATTGTTGCCAGTTCAAATGATCAATGAACAGTTCAAGCTGTGAAGTACAGG
Organism: Glis glis; assembly: GCA_004027185.1. Lineage (NCBI taxonomy): Eukaryota > Metazoa > Chordata > Mammalia > Rodentia > Gliridae > Glis > Glis glis. The sequence continues at coordinate 27,734 of PVJS01008682.1, forward strand.
GCTGTAAGCATCCGTGGGTTCTTGTGCCTGTTTAAATGCTGGGATGGGCTGGGAGCTATGCTTTTGCTCAGACATTTTTCCTCTTTATCAGATGATATTATAGCTCTTACCACTAATACTGAGGGCTCAGAGAAATTGCCCCAAGACTAAAAGCTATAGTAGCAGAGCAGGTTTAACTGGACGTGAGGTTCTGTTCTATCCACTATGCGATGCTGCCAACCATATTATCATTGTTGTTTGTTTTTATTTTATTTTTCTGCTCTGAGTCATCTTCTTCATCCTCTTTAAGGATCAGTTTGAAGCCTACACAGGTCTATAAAAATAACACAGGAATGGTTATAGATTTCTATCCAGGTTAGGTAACACATAAAACCTACCAATTTGACAGGCAGAGAACAATACTATACAAAAGTGATTTGTGCCTTAAAAGTTTCTGTGAACAGCCACCATTTGGGCAAAAGATGGATAGGGCTGTTTTGAAATCACATTTCCTCATATTTAAATTTAGCCTTCTAACATAGTAGTAGTTAGTCAGGAGTTTTAAAAGCATATTTCTTCTCAAGAGTTGGGCAAATATCCTTACTGTTGTAATCCATGGCATTTTCATCTGATCTACTGAGATTTCCCTCTTTGTGAATATGGAATAATTCTCCTTTTACTAAGAGATCTATATTTATCCTCACTGATTTCTCCTGTGGCCCAAGGTTTCAAGTCATTAAACTTCTAATTATTAATTAATTCAGTAAATGTGCACTAATGCCTATTAGATGCCTGGACCTGCACTGGACAATGAAGACAGAATGATGGTTAGTATATCTTTCCAAACCACGAAGGGTCCAGAGGTTGGTTCTGGAGCTGTATATGTAAGCCAATAAAGCAAAACAGATGTTATGAGAGTTGTGCAAGATGTGCAACAAGCTGTGAAGCCTTGGAGGTGGACAAACCTAGACCTACCTGGATGGAAGGGAAGGCTTGGTGGAGGTGGTGACCACCACAGGGAAGGACAGCAGCAGTTGGCTAGGAAGATCAGAGAGGAATAGTATACAGTGCATAGCATAAAGCAGGGCACAGAAGCAGAGGCGTAAGAGGGCGTAGGGAACTGAGGCAACCACAACCTGTTGGCTAAGACTAGAGTACTAGAACATAATGGAATGAGACAAGGAGCACCGCATCACCAAGAGAAATCCAACAAAGCATGGGGCACGAGGACAGCAACTGGCAATGATAGATAAACTGAATCATGCATCCTAATGTCAACTTCTTCTTGGTTGTCTCTATGCCTTTATGATGATATCTAATTTATTCTCTTTGCATCCTAAATGCCAGATACCCTTCATTTATTGAAATAAACAGTGACTTAGAGACGGGGTACGGAGAAGAATGGGATACTAATATGTCTATCCTGTTGATCTGGGGAAACCTGACTCTGTACAGGTCAAGGTTTCAGAAAGACTGCTTAAAGAAATGGGATTTAGTGATACCTTCATATGCAAACAGAACATTATTTGGTCTGTTTCCTTCCTCAAGTCTACTGTTTTCCCCTCCCTTTCCCTCCCCCAATCCTCTTCCAATATTCTACTGGTCTCTCTCAGTTTTATGAAGTCTCTCTTTTTTTTCCTAGTTTCTTTCTAGCTTCCAGGGGTAGCAGGGTGGGATATGGAAGGAAACTCATAAAGAGATGATGTGTGCATATATGAATGCATCACTTTGACTCTTACTACAGTATGTAATTAGATTGTGCCAATACAATTTTTTAAAATGGATTGAAAATTAGTGCAGCCACTATGGAGATCAGTGTGGAGGCTCCTAAGAAAACTGGGAATGGAACCATCATATGATCCAGCTATAGCACTCCTGGGTATCTTTCCAAAGGAATTCAAATCAGAATATTATAGTGATACATGCATATCCATGTCTATAGCAGCACAGTTCACAATGTACAAATAAAAGAACCAGCCTAGATGTCCATCAACAGATGAATGGATTATGGAATTATGGGATACACACACAATTGAATTCTACTCAGTCATAAAGAAGAACAAAATCATGTTATTTGCAGGAAAATGGATGGATCTAGGGAATATTAAGTTAAGTGAGATTATCCAGTCATAGAAAGTGAAGGGCCATATGTTTTCTCTTATATGTGGAAGCTAGGGAGAAATCGGGATATAAGAGGGACTGAAGATAAAGGAGGAGAAACCCCAGTGGAGCAATGGAAGGGGTCTAGGAGAGGGGGAAGGGAGTAGAATTTGTGAAGGAAACACTTCCATTGATGCTATGTACATTTACAAAATTATCAATGCTAATCTCAATAGCATGCACAGGGAAGGGGAGGGGATGGGGAAGAAGTCAGGGGGAAGCTCGCAAAGTACTGTGTGCATGTATTTCCCTATCATTCTGAACTTCATTATGATGTGAGATTACAATATACCAGTAAAATATATATATATATATATATATATATATATATATATTTTAGGATTTATTAGTGATTAGAAGTGGCCTCTTTGGTGGGGACTATCTGCATGTGGAAGTAGCAGATTGTGTTCATTAAGTCTCGACACTTCCATCACAGTAGCAGCAGCAATGTGTGTAGCACTGAGGAGCAGGGAATTTAGAATAAGAGGGGCCAAGTCAGAGGCTAGGCAAAGCATTTCATGGGACTCTCATTTCTAAAAGGAGCCAATGCACCCCACCTATAAGACAATGATGAACACTGAACAAGCTAATTCATGCAAACTGCCTGGCATACAGAAAATACTCAGTGCTTGCTATTATGTTTTCCTATAATCACTAGTCATCTGTGAAATTCATGACAAAGATAAACTGAATTGTGGATCCTAATGTTACCATCTTCTTGGTTATCTCTATGCCTCTGTGATGATCCCTAATTTATTTTCTTTTTTCTTTTTTTTTTTTTTTTGTTTTGCGGTACCGGGGATTGAACCCAGGGGCATTCTACCTCCAAGCTACACCCCCGGCCCTATTTTTTATCCTTTATTTTGAAACCAGTATCACAAAGTTGCAGAGGGCCTCACTAAGTAGCTGAGGCTGGCTGCAATCCCGGATCCTCTGGTCTCTGCCTCCCAAGTACTGGGATTACAAGCGTGCACCACCACTCCCGGCTCCTAATTTATTTTCTATGCATCCTAAATGTTAGGTACCCTTCATATAACAATAGAAAAAGTAGTCAAATTTTTCTTGGAAATGACCTTATGTATGAACTTAGTGCCATCCATTTTTGCTCTGACAAAGGAGGGAAGGGGTCCAGGAAAATTTTGGAAAGGGGAAATAATGAGGCAGTATCTTCATGTTCAGTTTTCATGCCTTGGAAACATTGATCAGGATTTCCACACCCCTTTGTGGTTGTTACCAGGTATGTGAGTGTATAGGCAAACCAAGTCAGAGTAAGTACCTAGACACTTAACTAATCATTCATTAGGGTGATACAATATCTAGCTTTTTCCATTTCTATCAGAAAGTTTTTAAAATTGGTTCCATTATCAAAAGGAGTTTGTTGCCCATAACAATAAGTGAATTGAGTAGTTATGTTAAATATTCAAACTTTTGACAGGTATACCGATGCATTCTGAGTTTAATTTCATTTATCAATTTCTTCTCATAAAGAGATGATTATCCTTCTCTAGCCAGAGAAAACTATCCTGCTGGCTTCATCATATTTTTTTATCTATATACCTTTATGTTCTCTTTTTCTCTGTAAGAAGGGAAAGTTAGAGAATTTTTCTATCACAGGAAACTACTCATAGAAAATAAGCATGCCTTCCTCCCTCTAGCCTTTGTGTTTCTAATTTTCTTGCTTTTTTTATTATTTCTGGAACAGAGGAGTAGCCCTCTGTTTATTGCTCTAGATCTTATCCTGCCCTCACTGTGGATAACACCAGTTGCATTTCTTTCTTCTCCTAGATTTCAGAACTAAAGTTCACTCCATCCCCATCATTGTTCACCCTATGCCTGATTGTTCAGGTCATAACATCCTAATTTGGAACCTTTGCAGTAGATCTCTTGTTTTTTCTTCCTTTTGCTAATTAAAAAAAAAATTTTCTCTGTCATCATTGGAAGACTGATTTAGGTGTAAAAAGAGTACTCACTTAAGAATTAGAAAACAAAATTGATAAAGATTCATGCCTGCCCTTGATCATCTTGAGATATTAAGCAAAGCCCTTGACTTCCACAAGCCTTGACTTACCCATTTGTAATATGTTGATACTAAAAAATGTGCCCAACAGGCCAGTGGGAGGATACTGAGCTCAAAACCACTCAGACTGCTTCAGAGGACATGATCTCTTTTATATTTTTGCCTCTCCTTTGGAACGCATATATAGCTTAACATTTTTCTACTGCCATATAAGTTCAGCCATTCAGGAAGATGGACACTTAAATTATTGTAACTGAACACCACACCTCTTGCTTGTTCTCCTTGAGACCCTCTTCTGCTTTGCATTTCCTAAGAAGGTCCCTTCCAGTAGACCCTAAGAACACTGCTGCAGACAGGGCTGGCACTGGCTTTGGGTATGACAGAATAATGATTTTACATACTGGTATGACTTCAACAAATTTCCTCTGAAATAGTTTCTTTTTAAAAAGGAAATGTAAGGCCGGGCGTGGTGGCGCACGCTTGTAATCCCAGTACTTTGGGAGGCGGAGACCGGAGGATCCGGGTTCGCAGCCAGCCTCAGCTCTCTCTCTCTCTCTCTCTCTCTCTCTCTCTCCTTAGTGAGGCCCTCCGCAACTTCGTGAGACCCGGTTTCAAAATAAAGTATAAAAATAGGGCCGGGGGCGTAGCGCGGAGGTAGAACGCCCCTGCGTTCAATCCCCGGTACCACAAAAAAAAAAAAGGAAATGTATAATTTTTTTCTAAGATTTTTCTCTAACTTTTAATAAAAAATAAATTCTTTCCCCAATTTCTAACAAACTCAAAGTTAAAAAAGCTATGTGATTCACTTAGACAACAGAATAGCCAGAAAAATGACTCCATTTCTTTTAGAAGTACTACCCCATAGTCTGTAGGTTCTCCTCCCAAGACTGATTAAAAAATTGAAATCAGCCGGGTGTGGTGGCACACACTTGTAATCCCAGTACTTTGGGAGGCGGAGACCGGAGGATCCTGGTTCGCGGCCAGCCTCAGCTCTCGCTCTCTCTCTCCCTGTCTCTCTCTCTCTCTCTCCTTAGTGAGGCCCTCCGCAACTTCGTGAGACCCGGTTTCAAAATAAAGTATAAAAAATAGGGCCGGGGGCATAGCACGGAGGTAGAACGCCCCTGCGTTCAATCCCTGGTACCGCAAAAAAAAAAAAAATTGAAATCTGTGGTTGCTGAGATGCTCAGAATCAGTAGGCAAATTCCACTTTGTGGCTAATTGTCTCAGAATTCTTTTCCTGGAATTCAAATTATAATCTTCTATTCCATAAGATGTGGGAGAAACCTGATTATAGCATATATGTAATTTATCTCTATGTAATTTGTATATACATTAGACATAATGAAAGGGAAATACATTCATTGATGCAGTTTGTCACCAAACAGGAATGGAAAGATTTGGCTGATAATAGCAGCTTGGAAAATGATCACTGTATATACTAAACTTCACTAATAAAATGGACAATTGTTAAAAAGGTAAACTAAGGCACAATAAAACTTTAATGAGTTTATTTGAGCAAACAGTAATTTTCATGAACCAGGCAGCTCCAAACCAGAAGTGGCATAGGCTCTTCACTGAGAAAACACAATGGGGAGGATTTTACTGAAGTTACAGAGAAATAAAGCAAACAAGGTTATACATTGCTTATACTTATACAGCTATATTATTTGCTCTACTGTTGATTCTGATTGGTTGAACTTAGGTTTTGATTTTAAAAATAATAATATAGATCCGGGCGTGGTGGTGCACGCTTGTAATCCCAGTACTTTGGGAGGTGCAGACTGGAGGAGGATCCGGGTTCGCGGCCAGCCTCAGCTCTCTCTTTCTCTCTCTGTCTTTCTCTCTCTCTGTCTACTTAGTGAGGCCCTCCACAACTTAGTGAGACCCGGTTTCAAAATAAAGGATAAAAAATAGGGCCGGGGGTGTAGCGTGGAGGTAGAACGCCCCTGGGTTCAATCCCCGGTACCGCAAAAAAAATAATAATAATAATACAGAGCCGGGCATGGTAATCCCAGTACTTGGGAGGCTGAGACAAGAGGATCACAGGTTCATGGCCAGCGTCAGCTGCTTAGTGAGGCCCTCCGCAACTTAGTGAGATCCTGTTTCAGAAAAATAGGGCTGGGGTGTAGCTCGAAGGTAGAATGGCCCTGGGCTCAATCCCTAGTACTGTAATAATAATAATAATAATAATAATAATAATAAAAATAGCCCAAGTTAAGTTTTGCTTATGTTTGCAAATAAAGCAGAGTAAGTTCATTTATGAAACCCACCTGCCTTTATTCAGAGATTTCTCAGGTCCAATCTCCACTTAAAAGTACTTTAACGCTTCCTAATTTTCAAGTTGTAAACTGTGCCTAACCTGAATACTTACTCAATCTGTCACCTTGCAAATCTGAGTATGTACTAGCATACATAAAGAAATCTTCCAAAGGTAGATGTAAAGGAAGAAACAGCATTTATGCTCAAAATTACACAATCTGAAATACCAGTTGTTGAAAAGACAGCAGGCACACAGCTTGCATGGCTCCAAGCAGCTGGTCAGACTATAGAGGGTAAGACAAAACAAAACATGAAAAATCCTGGCCAAATGGACCAGTATTTAGGGGCTCAACACAGAGAATCTTCATACAGGGTGAAAAAAATTTATGTGGATTTGAAGGTTGAATTAGAGAGATTTGTCTGGATTTGAGAGATAGATAAACCTGAAACTGAGGTCCAATTTCTCTAAGAAAAATGAGAAATGTGGGTCAGGAGAAGCTTCCTAGTCCATGAGAATTTCTTTTACATTTTCCTTGGGACTCCACAATATAAATTCCTAAATATGACACTGAGCAGTTGGAATCCTGTTAATTCTCAGTAAATATTCATGGAATAAGTGAATGAAGAATGAAGAGTGACATGTAATACTGAGATACATATTCATCTTCCTTCATGAAAATTTCCTGACCTCCAATCCAAACCTGGTCAAATCAGAATTCATGAAAATCTCCATTTTGTCTCTAAGTTTCCTATTTTATAGAGAAAGTGATACATATCTTTTCAGAATATTAGGGGTAATGGGACAAATTCGCTCTTCAGTTAAATTTTCTTCCTTTTAGAATGAGAAAAAGGCAAAAAGTTGTGGTCTGTGGCTTTTAGACTCATACTTCTCGTGTTGATTCTTAAGAGTCTTTGTATAAATATCAGTTAAGGTGAATGGGTTGATACAATTCATTACTTCATTGGCCTAAGGGCTTATTATGTTCAACATATACTATATCTAAAGTAACTGCAGGTCATAAAAGTCACACAGTGAACATATCATTGTGAAAATGTTAGGCCGTACTGGTCTCTCTCACTCACTCTCCTTTCTTTCATATATATCTCTCTAAACTACCACACCAACTTCACAAAATATATCCAAATCATGTGCACTAATTTTCCATGTACAAAGTTTAAGCGGTGATTGATAAGCACGTCTGAGTCTGTATATACTGCATCTCTTGCCTGATAGTTCACAATAGAACATTACCAAACTGAAAATGTATTTGCCTATTTTTAAGATGTTCAGTTAGGAAAATTTCATTTCTTTATTTACCCATCTTTCCTAGAATTCAGCAACTCTATGAGCTTCATTTATACCTACATATCTTGTGAGGGCTTGTGCTTTCAAGTTAAGTCTATTTTTTCCTCCTCTTTTTCTATTTCTTCAGTTTCTTCTTTTGATGAAACAAAGCACACTCTCACAATCCACTAATGTATAATTTAACTCCTCAAGCTCACATCCCATCTCCTCTTTAATAAGGTGACTGGACCCAATTCCTTTATCCTTTCTAAATTCTATATGAACTACAGATGTTAAAGTATCATCTTGAGCAGACTTCACACTAGATGTTCATTGCAAACAGAGAAGCTAAACAAAAAATAATGTCTTTGCATCTTGGAGCCCAGGGATGATTTTACAATTATAGAAACAGTGGTATTAGCTAAAGCCACTCAAGAGGAAGTTTCTTCTGTTAATGTCTATTTTAACCTGTTATCAAAGGATATCCCCAGAAGTTAGGGATGGATAGTATTGTAGTTATAACTGTGAAATAGTCAATAATTTTCTACTCTGGACATCATGTATGAATCTAAGAAGGACAGAGCCACCAGTCCATGACATATGTGTAACTTTAATTACCCAAAGGGCCAGGTGTGAATCTCTTAACATATTGACTTACCATGCTATGCTTCAACACACTGACTGAAACTGAAATACAAGGCTCCTAAGAAGAGTACTACTCTTCTCTCCTTTTGGTGAACTAACTCTCCTTTCTTACTATGTTCTCCATGAACTCGGTGACTTTCAAAGCCATAAAAAGGAATGTGTGTGCCAAGGGACCCAAACAGACAGTAACGTTCTTAGCCAAAAATACATCCTCTTGCTGCAAAAAATTCTTATTTCCCTGACTCTATTTTGTTTTAGTTCTGGTTTAGATTATATAAGATTGATATTAGATGATATTACAAACATGATATCATCTAATCAGATCTGCACATTTTAAAACAAATATTTCCATTTTAGAACATTATTGCACTTTTATTAAAATGATATCAGGGTCCCGAAAACAAATACAGAAGAACTCAGGAAGTCAGATTACTTTCATCAGTTCTGAGTTAATGTAACACACTGTGGGGGGAAAAATCCAAACACGGCCTAAAGATGGTCTTATCAAAAGTCTTATTAGTAATGTTACTGATGCAGACTCCAGTATAACTCTAATAGCTTTGGAAGAGAGTTTATTATTGCCTGACATAATTGGCCAGAGAAAGCAGGAGTGCTTATTTCACAGACATATATTAAGCTATTGACAAGAACGGTTTTAAGAATATATGGCTATCTATTCTCAATAGTACAGTTTTCAAATAAAGCAATAAAGCATCTTTGCAGTTGAGATGCTGTGATAGTATTCATCATCATCATCCTCCTCATCATCATCAACAACATAAACCTAGCATGTGCTATGTGTCATATTCTATTCTTACTCAAAGAGTTCTATGACTTTCCCATTTTTACAGCTGAGAAAACTGAGAGTTGAAGTAACTTGCCAGAAGGCACATAGCTCATTAGTGGTAAAGATAAGGACTCAAGCTATTTGGCTCCAGGGCCTCCTTGCTCTTCACAACTATACTAAAGTGCTTCTCTCTGCTGAGATTCAACACAGATCAATGGTAATATAGGAAAGAAATTAAATAAAATAACTATAACATATTACCACTTTCCTATGATATCCTTGCTTACTAACTTATAAAGTCCTTCTTTATTAAATTTGTATTAAAATATTTGTGGTATAAGTGGTCACCAAAATTTTGAATGACAATGATCCGTACATGTATATACCTGAAAAAGTTGAAGGATAGAAGGAAAAGATCTATAAGTGATAATGAGATGTCATTTAAATATGTGACGGTAACATTTTGAAGAGATATTCAGAGAAAATGAATAACAAGGTTGGAAATGCAATGTATTTTGCAAGGATGGGGAGAAATAGGCTCTCATATTGCTGATGACTGTAAATTTGTATGACCTCTTTGTAGTGGAATTTGGTAATATTTATCAATATTTACAATATACTTATCTTTTAACTTTACACTTTTAGGGATTTATCCAATAGACATTATTGCACATGTATATAAAGACTAATGAACAAAAGTGTTCTTTCTTTCTCTCTCCTTCCTTCCTTCCTTCCTTCCTTCCTTCCTTCCTTCCTTCCTTCCTTCTTTTCATTCATTCTGTACCAGGGATTGAACTGAGGGGCCTTCTAACTCTAAGCCACATTCCCAGCCCATTTTATTTTTTATTTTGAAACAGGGTCTCACTAAGTTGCTGAGGCTGGTCTTGTACTTGCAATCCTTCTGTCTCAGCCTCCCAAGTACTGGGATTACAGGCACGCTCCACCGCACTTGCTTTCTTCTTACTTTTTATGGTGGTAAAAAGGTGAAAAAAGTAAATGTACATCAGTAGGGTGCTCGTTTATTAAAATAGTATATCCCCATAAAATGTAATATTATATGATATTTTTATATGGAATAGTTCTTAAGACAGTTTAAGTGAAAGAAACATAAAAGATGTATAAGACTTTGTTTTGTCAACAAGAAGGAAAAGGAAAAGAATATAATTATAACTATATATGTGTAAAGACTATCTCTGAAAGAATATACAAGAAGAACTGATAATGTTTGTTACATCTGAGAAAGGGAGTATGAGGAGTAAGATTAAGAGCAGGAGAGAGGATTTTTACTAGTTTGCCTTTTGTTCCATATACATTTTTAGTTGTTAAAATTAAAACAATTTTAGTTAATAGTTATTAAGAAGAAATAAAATTATGTATTATCTTTTAAAAATCAGGCTTTGAGAAAACTTGGGGTACACTCACTCAGTATGAAACTAGAAAATTTCCACTGCAATGCTCATAACTTGACAGATAATGCATTATTACACATGGGATCTCCACTAAAACTCCTGTAAGATAAGTGGCTGACAGCAATGGTTGCTCAATTCTTGGGATGGAAACCAACCAGAGGTCTATAGTTTCCTTCTAGAATGATATTTAAGAGTGAAGAGATCAGACTTGCTGATTAATATATGGCAAGTGTTTCTGAATTAAAGGGATTAATTAAACAATTAAGCTCTAGGAGTCTCAGATACACCAGACCTAAAGACGAAATCACATATTCTGATACTATAGAGAGGTCAGCGAGAGAAAAAGAGAAGAAAGCCAAGAGTCTAGGATAATAAACTGCAACTCAACAAACTATGCCTAAATTAAGCAAGAACAACTGACACTGTTGGCTTTCCCCAAACCCTGGGAATGGAGTCAGCTTAGAAACTAAAGACAGAGAAGCTAAGGCAAAAGGTGAAAGAGAGGCAGGAGGCGAGCCGATTGCAAGAGGAAGAATGCTCAAACACTAGTAGGCGTCAGAGAGATGGCCTGGAGACACCAACCCCTGAGATTCTACTTTCATACATCTCTCACATGCCCCTCTTGGGCAATGCAACACCATCAGAGTTCATGGGAAGCAGCCAAGATCATTAAAGCTGTTCTCTGATCCAAACAGCTCCACATGGCACTTGAATGTCTCAAGGTCCGTATATTTTCATGTAGTGCTCTATTTCTTTTCTCATTCATGTCTTAAAAGAAAAATATGAGCCTTGTTACAGAATAATTAGCCAGAATTCAAGGTCAAAGTAAATAGAGAGGTGGGGTTTCTATATATACCTAAATAATGAAAAATATACACAAACTTGCAATTCCCATGCCATACATATACATTCATTTTTAGGAATATTAAGAAAATGGCCATAACATGGAGGAGTTGGCCTTTGAGAGGAGAGAGAAATTGACCAAATAAAGGGAAACTTGATATTCATTTATGTATGTGCACTATATCTATTCACACAACTGTGTTTAATTAATATGAACTTATTACATTCATTCATTCATACTGCACATGTCTGGAAACTGGTAGAATGAAGCAGGGGCCAAGAAGTCACAGGGCAGGGTCACAGTCAGACAAGGTAAATGACAAGAAACCATCGTCCACACTTTCATTTCAGCAAACATCCGAGAGTAATGAGAATATCATACCTGTTTTCAGAACTGCAGGCCTCGGAGGTTACTGCCAGCCTCATGCAACCTCAACCACAGAGACAGGTGATTTCCTCCAGAAATTCTCCAGAGAGCGGCCCTGTTTTTGTCAGCTGACTTCCAGGTCAACCTGGAGTTCAATCCACCATGATGACTGCCAAATCTCTCTCTTTTGCATTTTAAAAATAAGCTCAAAGTTAAAACCTTCTTTCTTAACTATCTTAAAATGCATTCTTGCCAGATTAATCAAACCTATCAATGGCCTCATTTCAACCAAAGACCTTGCTTTGCACACTCTGATATATTTGGGGATAGTAGTTAGGGAGGAATTTGTGGTGTGGTATTCTTGGAGGACTTGGAAAGCAAGCAGAGTTAGTAAAATCCATATAAATAGGTATCATGGGGAAAGACACAGTACTTAAAAGGGGAAAAAAAGAAGAACTTAAGAAAGGGAGAGAGGCAAAGAATCAAAGAATCAGATTAGAACAACATTGCTGCTTCAGGGTAGGAAACCCTTAGCACAGAACAGGGACTGGTCTCTGACCAAAGGGCCCCCAGCAAAGTGAGAAGAAGCTGACCAGAAGAAAGCTCCGCTTTGACTCAAGACTGGTCTCTGTCATGGCCAGTTGTTTTCTCTCCATCCTGGGAGATCAGTCTCATTTTTCATGCTCGTCTCTCCATTAAAGATGTGTCACCCAATCCCTTGGAAACAGCCATTTCCCAATAAAACAATGCTTTGTAGCAGATGAATAGGAAAAAAAAATAGCTGATGTCATTCAATATTTTACCTGAGTGACTTTTCAGAAAACAAGCATCCTAAAAGAGTTACTAGAAAAGTTCACGTACTTATGGTCAAATGTGACTTCCTGCAAGTTTAATATGGTATGTTCCTCCAGTGGGAAGAGATGAAGCTCTGTTTCAAAACTTGAGCAATGTCTCTGCGGATGTGACATCAGGAGACAAGGCTGAGGGGTGAGAGAAAAGGCCCTTCCCTCTCAAACCCAAGCTGTGCATCCATCTTATTTCTCCTCCACTCACAGTTAACAATCTGGTAAGTACAAGGACTTGCATTCCTATTACAGAGACATCTTGAGATTCTACAATAGACCATGCTACTAATTCTAACATAAAGTCAAGGAGAAGAGAGGTTTAGAAGTTCTGATCATGTGGACCCATTCTCTTTCCTAATCTAGCTGCACAGTCCTCTCAAATGTTTTCACCCAAGTGACAGTAATGCCAGGGATGGAATAGAGAAGATAAGCAATTAAAAGAAGATGACTTCGAATTCTTATTTTTTCTTAAAGATCCATGTTTATTTGCATTCTAATGCATAATATATTACTTCAGTTTCAATTTTGGCTTTTATACAAATCAACAATTAAAACTGACTTCAGGATAATATATCACATTTGCTTTGTGATTCCACATAACTCTGGATATGTGTTTATATATTTCTTTTTTTTTTTTTTTTTGCGGTACCGGGGATTGAACGCAGGGGCGTTCTACCTCCACGCTACGCCTCCGGCCCTATTTTTTTTTATACTTTATTTTGAAACCGGGTCTCACGAAGTTGCGGAGGGCCTCATTAGGTAGAGAGAGAGAGAGAGACAAAGAGAGAGAAAGAGAGAGAGCTGAGGCTGGCTGCAAACCCGGATCCTCCGGTCTCTGCCTCCCAAAGTACTGGGATTACAAGCGTGCGCCACCACGCCCGGCCTTGTGTTTATATATTTCTACACTCAAGGTCTTAGAATAGTTTAAAGTGCCTATGGTTTTCTTTTCTTTTTTTCTTTTCTAGTCACCCACTGCTCAAGCAGTGGACACTATATTGTTTCTTTGATGCTGTCAACAAAATCAGCTCTCTTGGCATGATACATGTTTATCACGAGAATTCAAAAATGACTTCCAGAATTAATCTTGGCTCTTTACCTAATTATTTAATTAAAATCAGCTACCCTCTTTCTGTACTGTGGCCAAGGTTAGGAACATATTTTTCTTTTCTATGCTACTTTTGATGATTCTAAATAGAAAATACTTTATATGGTTTAGAAAACCTGCTTTTGTCTGTGTCACTGTCTTCCCAGGAGGGAGAATTCTGAAATTCATCTTATGAGGACTTTCCACGGTTGATCATATGGAATACATGGACGTGACTCCATGAGAAAATATGGACAGAGCAGCAACAAGTCCTGACATCCTGCTCACATAACAGTTCCCTGTTCTCCAAATAAGTCTCTGAAGCCAGAGTTGCTGCATACAAGGCTTCCCACCTTTGTTCTCAGTTTCCCTCTGATTTTCTTCAGAAAACGAATGCAAAAGGAAAGAAAATGCTTTCCATAGAAATGCTACAATTTTTTTTAAGGAAGCCATACACAAATGACTACATAATACATGATTCCAATGATATGAAATGCCCAGAAAAGGCAAATATCTGGAAACCAAGTGCATCACTAGCTCCCTAGGGCAAGGTATAGGAGCCGGTATAAGCTACAAATAGACATGAGGGAAATTTGAGGGGTGGGGGCAATGTCCTAATGTGATTTTGGTGATATTTGGACAACTCTACACATTGGAGACTAATGATGGATGAATTTTTGTGGTATAGAAATTATAATTCAAAGCTGCTTTAAAAACAAACCAGAAAACTCTAGACTTTGGAGAGAAAGAATGTTTCAGTTCAGTTTTTAATGATCTAAATAGCAAGAGAAATTTTGGGCTAATTAGAAATATTTAAACACAGCAAAATAGGACACTGCTTAAAATAACTGAAAGTAATGCCAAGACATGCATAAAGCACTCTATGAAGTGGTGTTTAATATAGATTTTAATTTTTTTTCTAATTTATATGAAACATTTTCTCAGAACAAATAAAACTGGGCTTTAACAGTTTGTCATCTTGATAACATATCTCCCACCAAGAAAGAAGGTTGAACTGGCACCTGTGAAAGATGTAATGGGATGGAATTAACAAGGAAATGAGATGTAAAAGTGAGATTTCCTTTTCAGTCCTACAGAAAGACCCTAGCCAGGAAAGAAGCGAACAATGCTGTGATAATACTAAGAATGCTGTGTTCAAGATGCCTGACTAGTCCAATTTCCTCTTCCTATGCACACTTGGAAGGTGATATTTCTCTGCTTCTTTTGCATTTAGCAGGGAGTCCTGTCTGACCAACAGATATGGGCAGAGGGATGTCCGTAGGTATGTTGAGGCAAAGCAATGAACCTCACTGCACATCCATCCGAGCTCTCTCTTTCCTATAGATGCAGCTAGAAGTGAAGATCTCCAAGGTGGTGGACCCACCTCATGAAAGGATCCTAGACTCTGGTATTACTTATTTGACCAGAGCTGTCTAGTAGAAATGCACCATTGACATTAGACTTTGCCTGAACAAGAAAGAGATCTCCCTTTTGTTGAGCCATTGAAAATTTGGGATTTCTTATGAGAGCACATGAGTATTAACTAACCTAATATAATATTAATGTGATACCATTCATAGCCTATTTCTTCCTTTTCTCCTTTCACTATCTAGGCTTTTGGTGAATTCTTTTCCTCATTCTTATCTTTCCTATTTTTCTTTCTCTTCCCCTTCCTCGTTGACTAGTTAATGTTCATTTCGGAGGCAGAGGAAGAAATAGGTGAGTAGTTTTCATCCAACATCCTATGAGGACCCTTCTTCAAGAGCGAGGCTATCTGAATGGGCTAGGGTGAAAATGGCAGCCTGTGATTCCTCCTTCAGCCAAGTGGGTCTCAGGTCTTTGGTTAAAATGGGGCATTATCACCAAGAGCAATGCTTTGCCCCCTACCCCCAAGAAGCCCCTATAGCCCTAAATGCTAGGTAAGAAATTTCAGAGTTGGCAGTCACTTCTGGTTCATGAACTTTGCTTTTATCATCTAAAACTTTTGATAGTGGAGAAGTGCATGCTGGTTGCTCTAAAGCTTTTTGTTCACCCCAGGGGGTTATTTCCCCAAGACAACACATTAGCATTTCAATTCATTTTCAAGCCATTTCTTTACCTATGAGCCTCTCCTCCTTTCCTGCATCTAGAGCAAATGCGAGGAAAGGAGAGAGGACCTACCCCAATTCAGAAACCGCACCCCAGCTACACTCAGCCCTCTACATCACCCCAGCCCTCCATCTCGTCAACCCCGGTTCCCCCCAACTCCACTGTCCAAAAGAAAATAATCCAAATAAAAAACAGCTCATAAAACAGTCAACAAAATAAAGTCAGTTTTTCTTTTCTTTTTTTTTTTTTTAAAGAACAAAATGAAACTTGAGGGAAAACTTACTGGAGTTACAGTTTATCCTGATACAGTCTAGATGGGGAAAAATAAATGAAAGATGAAATTGCATCCTTCAAGGTAACAGCTGCAGACATCCAAAAACAATCAGTCCACCCTTCCGGGGACAGACACACGCAAGAAATGTGGCCATTTTATATATATGCAGTATGTACAAGTTTGAGGGTGGGTGTATATGTACAGTATATTATTTGGTAAAGTTGGATACATATATATATACACACACACACATATATATATATACACATATGTATAGAGATATATACTGGTATACATATATATCCACAATAGACACCAAGCATGTTTCTTTTTTTCCAAAAACCTATTCATTTATGTAAGGTATTCCAAACCTGAACTTTGATATATTAATTTTTTTAACTTGGAAGATTAGGCAAAAATTCCCCTACCAAATGAAGTCTATATTCTATCTTCTCCCACAATTTATTTTTAAAATTATCTTTAGAAGTAGCATTAACACAATTTTGTATTAGTGTTCCAAAGATATATCATCAGTCTGATACATTGTATCATTTTTAATAAAAAAATTGGTCCTTGAATTTTCTCAGTGCAGTATTTAACCCTTTCTTTTTTCTAAAAACAAACTCCCTCCACCCTCTGCTAAGGTCCCCAAATGCTATAGAAATTTGCATTGGCAGAATTGCCATCACCCTTAGAGGTAAGGAAAGGGTTAACACCACCTGGTCATTTCCTGTCATAAAATGGCCACTTGCAAACAGCTAACCGCACAAACACCCATCCCAGATTTTAGAGAGGTGGGGTCATCAGGTGTAGGTCAAAAGCAGTTGTAGGTCCTCATCACAATCAATTGGCTTCTCTGATTGGTGCTATCTCAAAGGGTCCCAGGCCAACCCACTCACGAAGCCCATCTCTGTCTTCTTGCCTGAATGCCCAGGCTGAATCAGTGCCCACGGCATTCAGGGAGAAGGCAGGGCAGGCAGGGGAGGAGGAGGTCATGGGCACCTTTGACATCCTGCCTGTTCACTCTGTGATTCTGCATCTTGAGAAGATTTTTTTTTTTTTTTAGTTTTGGTTTTATTTTTTAAATGGGAAAGAAAGGGAAGAAAAAGTCTAAGTGCCCAGTGCTGATAACCAGATCAGGTATTCTGTGCCAGTCATTTTATTAATCTCCACTTGAAAGTCACAGGCACAACCTATAAAAATTCCTGGGCCAGATCATTGGTTGTTAGTAGGGCATCGGCAGGAATGGCTAAGAAATGTCTCAGTGACTAGGTACCGACCTGCCAGGTTGAACCCAGTTTTGATTTATGATAGTGGGAGTTCCAGTTAAGAATTTGTCTAAAGTCAGATATAAAAAGATAGAAATCAAATATTAGAGAAGAGGAAGAATGGTACAGGGAAAATTACAGTTACAAACCATATTCTCCTGACCAAGGTTGACCCAATACTTTTTAGAGGACGTGTCAAGGATAATGCCACCATTCAAATGTCCCCAAATTAACTATTTTAAGCAGGCAAGTGGAAAAGGAACCAGTGGCAACCAACAGGGCAGGATGGAACTCTGAAGCCCAGATAGGAACAATTCAAGACACCCAGTCATTCCAAGGGAGGAGGCAGGCAGATGATCCGTTCCCCAGAAGAACATCTCTTGAGAAAAATCTGGGTTTGGTTTCGTGCGGTTAGGTTTGTCATGTGTCGTCAACCGCAACAGAAAAGTGGGAACAAACAGCCCTGGAGCAATTGGTACGATCACCAGACAGAGGAGGCCATGCCCCTGGGAGGAGCGGGAGAGGGAGGGCAAGTGGGGGCGGGCACAGGGGCTGCAGCTATAGGATGCACCTACTTTCACCCAGAGCTGGAGAAAGGCCCCTTTCTGATGTATTGAAGAGGGAAGAGAATCGGGTGTATAAGCATGCTCAGAGGAGGAGTGGGCCTCAAGTCACAAACCCAAGGACTGCTCACACGGAATAGTCTTCTCCTTTGGTTTCACTGCAGCTGAGGATTTTTTTTTATTACCCAAGAATCTGGTCTAGGGAGAGGTGCTGGGTTGGGCTCATCCTTCTGGGTCATCCAAATGATTCCATGATATATGAATAGTATACTTAAGCCAATGTGAGGACTTAAGGGCTTTCAATATAACAGTCGATTTGTTTAATTCAACACATGAATTTTATTTTGTTACTTCACTTGAAGAATATGTGGTTTGGGGAGAAAAATCTACCCAGTCTCTTCTTCTCAAGTTCTGAGGGGATGGTTGTGTTAGTGAGGACATATGTTTTCATGAAAACTGAGGCAAGGGAACTGGCTCAATGAGGACATTCTCTTTAGATCTATCTTTGGTAGCAGCCAGAGTTCACTCTGCGTGCTAAAAAATCTGAGTCTTGGCACAGCATTTGAGGTCTATGTCTATGTGCGCATTTGTGTATTATCTGTTTTGTTTGATTTTAGTAAATGAGGAGAAATGATTCTCTGCATTGGTGAGATTTGGGCTGAGCAAGGAAGAGATGAATGCTTCTAAAAGTTGTGTGTTTTCAATAATGCATAAACAGTAGTTAGTAAGTCTAGAGGGAGAATGTCTGGAGAATTTAAATGCAGTTAACCAAACTGTCTAGCACTGTCTCAGATTCTCCACCATGGAAGAAGTGCTCCTGGCTCTCCGCTGAGGACCCTGAAGGCTTCATCCCATATGGAGACTGACTTCTCTGTAGTGTGGCTCAATTAAATTGAGCACTAAGGAAAAAGGAGATTCCTTCTATGCATGTTTCAAAGGTGACTGCCATGAAAGTAGCCTGAAATCATTAAGAATGTCACCTCATTGATCCACAGTATTGATCCATAGAGGTAACAGATAATCCATGATGATCTAGCAGTTTAGAGACATGAGTTCTAGTCCCAGATCTGCTACCAAGTTTTTATATAAGCTTTGAAAAATGGTCTATTTCTGTTTCACATCTGTAAAAGTAAGCATAAAAACACTTTCTCAATTTATCTCACAAAATTATTGTGAGATTAAAATAAAACAAGATATTTTAAATCTTCAAAAGCATTGTAATAATGAAATATTTTTATTATATCTTTTAATGATTAAGGAACAAAACAGGGTTGATCGCTAGCCAACCTCACAACTTTTAACATGTGTGTGATGCAGGATATTTATCACACCACACGTGGCTGTTTTCAGAAAGCAAAGCCCTTGGAAAACCCTCGTCTCCTTGACATTTAGCGGATAGGTTACACCAGAGAAATATATTCTAGGCTTTTCTATCATGAGCTTATATGTGTGAGCAATTTGAAATAAATTAGAGCATCATTTGTGCATGTGCTAAAAAAAAGACACAACTCAATGCAGTAAGAGAACAAAGTGATCATTTGAAGTTTTGAGGGAACACTTGTGAATACAAACTCTGCTTGGAGAGTTTGCATTTACAAGGTTGCACCTCCTGACAAAAGGAAATATGAATTTGTGGAGAAAAGAAAGATATATTTGTGAAGGGGTGTATTTGGGAAAGGGAGGCAGAAGAACATTTGGACTCAGTTCAAACATAAAGAATTGCATATACAGAGCACAAGGGATTTAAATTTAGTTTCTTAGGTAAGGTTTGAAAGAATGTTAAATAAATTCAAAACAGTAATTGTGATGAACCATACCCCTCAGGGAACAAAGAAACCATGAACGCTTTTGGGGGAGCACAGTGTTCTCTAGGGAGAGGCTAACTCTCTTTTTCCAAGGTGTTTCACCTTAGGAGGAGTTCGATTGATGGTGTGCCAAAAGAAGACAAAAGGCAAAATGAAATCTTTATGAAAAACACATTTCCCAGATTTTGGCCACAGTTTCAAATAGAAAAAAAAAATATGCTCCCAGGAATACACGTGAGATCTATGACTAACTTGGTGTGTGTGTGTATGTGTGTGGTGTGTGTGTATGTGTGTGTGTGTGTGTGTGTGTGAGAGAGAGAGAGATAGAGAGAGAGAGAGAGAGAGAGAGAGAGAGAATGAATGATAGAATCTCTTCCTTGGTTGTCAACCTCTTGTATCCCTTCCTTTGCCCTCATTTTTTCCTTCTCAGATGTGAGGCCTGTCACAGTTGACTTTCTAATCTTTACAAAACAGCATCTAATAAGGAAAAACAAGTTGTCATCTGTTTAGAGACACAATGTGCACTCCCCCGGGGTCCCATGGAGCTGAATCATCCTCATCTGTGCATCTCTCTTTTGCTTTGAAATAGATGCAGAGATAAAACTGTCTTCGTCTTCTTTTTCTGGGAGCTAAGCAGGGGGTGAGCTTGGTTTTTTGTTTGTTTTTATATTTTTGGTTTTTCTTTTTTTATTATTGCTTCTGCTGTTTTTCAGAGAAGTAGACAATCAGTTGCTGGTTGTTGGTTTTAGGTCATACACACTCAAGCTGGCTTGTTTAAGGTGGAAAAGGGGTGGTGTGGAAGGGAAGGGGTAGCGGGACAGGGGTATGCCCATCCCTGTAGGCTGCTCAGTACTCTCTGTTCTCAAGGCTGTTTGCTATGCGGGCCGCAGGCTTTGGGCCTTTGAAGGGTTGAATACCATCTTTTGATTTACCATGGTTGATGGCTGAGAGGATTGGAAACTCAAAAACACAAAAAACGATCCAGCAAAAGAGAAAAAACGAAACCTAAAATAACCAAACACACACACATACACACACACACACACACACACACACACACACACACACACACAAACAAAAGAAAACCAAGAGACACACTGACAACAGAAAACAAATGAAGTTGGGCAAGAAAAAGGACACAGTGTTGTAAAAGCTGCAAACTGGGAAGTAAAAAAAAAGACATAACTAAATAAGTCACTGCTCAAAACAGTCTTCTCTATCCTAGAGATTTTAGAA
Organism: Glis glis; assembly: GCA_004027185.1. Taxonomy (NCBI): domain Eukaryota; kingdom Metazoa; phylum Chordata; class Mammalia; order Rodentia; family Gliridae; genus Glis; species Glis glis. Next base: position 48,648 of record PVJS01008682.1, read on the forward strand.
TTACAGTGTAGGCATTTTGCGAGTATGACCAGTTGGCCTGAGAGCAGATAAGGCTGGTATGGATTCAAAACCTCACCCTCCCACCAGGCCATCTAGGGGCTTTACATGGTCTTAAATGTAGTGCATCTTCCCACCATGTCTTCTCTGGGCCTCTAACAAGCTGTTCCACTAAAGTTTTATAAAAAAAAGCTCTGAATCCAAACATATTCTACATACCCAAATAAATCCATTAGCTTAGAAAGTTTGGACTCAGCTATATTGCTAATACTGTCAGCACTGGGCATTGACTTTCTGCTGAGTAGAAAGAACAGAAATAATGGTTGGCTGGTTTTTTCTTCCGAAAACTGAGGCCCCCATTCTCCATAGAAGATCAATTAGAATCCAGTAAAGGAAGTCAATAGCAGGAGGGAATATAAGGCCGTACAGAGAATTTCCAAAGTACCCATTATAGGTAACTGCAGTGAAAGAATAGATTCTGTCCCAAGAGAGCTGCAAATTTAGAGCCATCATAATTTTTCAAATCTATAGTAAAATAGATATGCATGAGGAAAACAGAATAATTGGTTGATAACGACATATAGTCACAACCTTTATCCAAAGGGCTGCTAAGAAGTGGTTAGGAATGTCAGGAAAGAAAATAGGGTTACTTATCAGGAGGTACATTTTCCTTCCACATGTCATACACTTTAAACTTAGGGAAATATTTTTCCAGTGGGACAATGGGACAATCTGACTTCTTGTCCCACTAGGAGAAAGTTTAAAGAGACCCGAGTATCATCAGGGCTAACGGAATGCCCCATCCAAATACTGACTGTGGAGCTAGAAACAATGTAGTACTTTCCATCCTGTTCCTTTAGCCTAGTTCTCTATCATCCCTCCCTCTCATTTAGCCTCCTCTCCTGCCCCATCACTACCCTCAGTGTTGACTGTTTTGAGTGGTGACCAAGGAGTTGGACTTAATGGAAATATGATTGATCAAAAGATGGACCAAAGTAGCGTGTTTTACACAAAGCTAAACGATTCCAAAAAACCAAGAAAGGAAACTTAGAAAACAAATAATCTAGTAAAGAAACCACCACTGTCAGAAACCAGAAATTGACATCAAAACCTCATGCAGAAACAAGGAGAAGGTTTTTGTTGCTGTTGGGTTTTTTATCCTTGGTCTATTAAACAAGAGGTGAGCAGCTAACTTTTCAAGAAACAAACAAAGAATTCAATCCAACCAATGAAAATCAGAAAAGAAAGGGAAGACAAGCCCAAACAAAGTGGCAGAGGGTCCTTCATACGATACCTAGGTTAACCATGAGCTTGACGCGCCCCCCGTCCAGTTCCAGACGCAATGTGTCTGCAGAGTCTCTGGAGGTAGTGGCCACCAGCAACCCATAAGCTCGCTGGGACATGAAGCGGAAGGACACATCCTCTGCCTCGGTGTGCATGACCATGGGCATGATGATTTTCATGTACATACTGCCATCATAGCTCAGGATGGATGCCTCTGCCAAAGAAAAATGGAAGAGATGGTTAGTGTGAAGGATGCTACAGTTTTAAACACCCCTTTGTTTCCAGGCTAAGTAGAGAAGGCACCAAATTTATAGCCAGATGACATGTGTTTGACAGACCTCCGCTGATGTTACCTTTTGACTGTGTACCCTTGCACAGAACACTTAAACTCTGAGGCTCTATTTTCTCATTTGCAACAGGCATAGGCTGGCACTGGTCCCTGCCCTAGGATGCTCACAGACCTACCAAGGGTACCAATAAATAATGGATGTGAAGGTATTTCCAAAAGGGAAACTGCCCCCACAAATAATAGGAATTGTAATTCTGTATGGTGTAGATAAAGGTACAAAAAGCAAAACTTAGAATCCCTGTATTTTAATGAAGAATAGGAAGAAAGCAGTTTATAATCCCTAGAGCAGACAAACAGATATCTGCTAGGGAGCTGCCAGAAGGAGGGACAGGCAGCAGCAGCAGAATGGTACCCACAACACACTTGTGGCCAGGCACTGGGAGAGGGCTCAGCCATACAAAGAAGATAGAGATAGAACAGCAATAAAAAGTTAGTAGCACCCTTGGGAAACTCAGTTTACTTTTATGCAAATAGACCTCCTATAAGGAAAGAGGGAAACACTTATATTTGATAATTTTTTAGTCCAAGCATTTTGTTTCTGAGACCCCCACCCATGCTCCATATGTTATCTCAATCCTGTAGTGTGGATCTATTATTCCTATTTTCAAACAAAAAATAAACCAAGGCTCTTAGACAGGTATGTTATCATTCCAAGGTCATACAGCTTAGATCTTCACCCATCATATCTGATACCAAGTCCAGAGTCTGTTTTGCAACATCATGATGGTCAATCTGTAAGTTTGTTTAATCAGCCATTTGGCAAAAAATCGTCAGAGAACATAGGATGGGAATACTACTCACATGCCTATGAAGCCAGTCTATCACTGTGCTTGGTATCTGGCAATGAGTAAGTTCTTCATTAAATATTTGCTATTGTCATATCGTCGCTACTTACAAATAGTGTAGCAAATACATAGGTGAAACAGACGAGGTCCCTGTTCTAAAGGGAAACACAGCATGTACAAATATCTGCAGTAGAACATAAAAATCATTAAATGACACCAGAGTGATATAAAATAAACCCAGTGACATTCAGAGGAGAGACTGTGGGATGCAGGTACTTAAAGCAGGTGGGGGGAGTCTGAGCAGGGCTTGGGAAATGGGTGGAATTTGTAATGAAAGAAGTGTGGCATCAGATTTGACAACAGATTAGACAGCGCCTCTACAGACACAATGAAAGAAGGGGGATTTACAAACTCTTCAATTTAACAGGAACATAAGGCATATATATTTTAGGAAGTAGAATCAACCCTCTGAATCCACAGGTTCCATATCTGTGGAGTCAACCAATCACTAATTGAAATCATTTTTTTTTTTAAATTACATCTGGGACGTGGTGGCACACACTTGTAATCCCATAATCCCGGTACTTGGGAGGTTGAGACCAGAGGATCCGGGTTTGTGGTCAGCCTCAGCTACCTTAGTGAGGCCCTCTGCAATTTAGTGAGACCCTGTTTCAAAATAAAGAATAAAAATTAGGGCTGGGGGTGGAGCTCGGAGGTAGAATGCACCTGGGTTCAATCCCCAGTACCACAAAAAAAAAAAAAATTGCATCTGTACTGAACACATGTAGACTTTTCTTGTTGTAATTCCTAAACAACCCAGTATAACTATTTATATAGCATCTACATCTAGAGATGATTTAAAGAATATTGGAAGATGTGTGTAGGTTATATGCAAAGACTACATTATGTAAGAGACTTGAGCATCTGTGGATTTTGGTATCTATAAGGGTCCTGGAATCAATCCAAATGGTCTTCCTGCCTCTGGGTCTCTCCCTGTTCTGATCCCTTCTGTACATTAAGATAAGAGCATTAGGTGTTAAGGATGTAATAGGGAGAAAAGAAACTAATGTGGAAGGTTCCCCAAATAGTCCCTGTCATTACCACACCCGCCATATTTACATAACAAAGAAAAGGTCCTTGAAAAGTGATATAAAGGCTCCAACTCCTATCCCTCAGGTAAAACTCATGCCAAGCTCATAGCTATGCACTACAATTTGCATTTGTGTGTGTGTGTGTGTGTGTGTGTGTGTGTGTGTGCGCGCGCGGTACTGAGGATTGAACCCAGGGGCATTCTACCTCCGAGCTACAACCCCAGCCCTATTTTTTATTCTTTATTTTGAAACAGGGTCTCACTAAGTTGGGGAGGGCCTCACTAAG
>PVJS01008683.1:0-52433 GCA_004027185.1 Glis glis
TTCGTGTGACCCGGTTTCAAAATAAAGTACAAAAATAGGGCCGAGGGTGTAGCGCGGAGGTAGAACGCCCCTGGGTTCAATCCCCAGTACTGCAAAAAACAAAACAAAACAAAACAAAACAAAACAACAACAACAAAAAAAAAAACCCAAAAAGTCTAAAGGGCTGGGGGTATAGTTCAGAGGTAGAATGCCCCTGGGCTCAATTCCCAGTACAAAAAAAAAAGCAAAGTTTAAGAACTAGTTCCCTAGAGGTAATGTGTATTTGTAACTCATAAAATGCAAGATGATTGCAAGTGTACAAAACATAGGCCAAGAGAATTAAGACTTTTTAGGGATTAAATGGTGACATTGATCAACATAAACTTTATTGAAGTAATATCATGATATAAATATACTAAATTAGGAAATAAAATAGGAAGAAAAATGAAAAGAAACATATAAGTAGGCACAGTATGGTATTTTTATGCTTATTTCTATTCATATAAGATGTTGTATTTCCCCAAAGTATATTCTGGAATCCCCTTCTCATGAAGAGAAGACTTCCCAGGACCGACATCCAACCTAAGTCACAGGCACGATTTTTTAACTGTTGCTCTATGGAGCCCGAAAGACCTTTGCAGCTATTTTGCTGTGTAATGACCATATTCAAACTTGAATTTCTTGAATCTGTAACTTCTAAGGCAGAGAGATGATGTTAATGCTGTCAGAAGCTACTTATTTCTTAGATATTGTGGTCTATAAAAGTCCATTGGGTCCTTTTTTCAGTTTCCCACGGGTGGGAAGAGAATAAAATTATTCATATTTTCCACTTTAAAATACTTGTACCTGAGAGATTCAGATACTTGTCTAAAGTCAATGGCTAGCAGATTCTCTTGCTGTAAATGCTGCTTCACCAGAGAGTCTAAAATGTGTTGCTACTGCGTAATACTAAAATGGGAATGTTTTATAAATAGTCTTAGAGCTACATTTGCATGCAGAGGTATTAAATCTTCGTGACAAAAATGTGTTGGTGATCATGAACAAGTTGTTTAGTGTCTTTTGTCACAGTCTGTCCATTCTTAAATAGGGATGATTATAGTTTTTACCTTAAAAGATTGTTGTGAGGCAATGAAGAGATGATACACAGAAAATGCTTAGAATAGTGTTTAGCAATGGCAAATAATCAGTAAGTGCTAATTTATTTTGTTGTTTCCAAAAATAGTTACATGTTAATATCATTTAGAAATTTTCTGCTGAGGTATTTTTGCAGATTCTGCTTATAGCACTCAAACTTTTTTCTTAAAAAATCAACCAAAACCAAACTAAATAACATTAAAAGTCTAGAAAAAAAAATACTGACACTGCTGAAACAGAAAGAAAAACATCAAAATCAAAATTTCTTTGGTTAACACAATCGAAAATTATTTCTCATTCATGTAAGTGTTTGTGGTTGGTGGGAGAACTCTGGAACCCCACCTACCATCTTCTTAAAAATCTTGGCTCCCAAATTATACGCATCACTGCTGTTCATATTCTGTTGGTAAAGCCAAGCTGTGTGGCTATGCCTCAGTACAAGGAAGGCTGGGTAATATAGTCTATGTGACAATGCAAGAGAGGCTGGGTAATATAGTCTATGTGACAATGCAAGGGAGGCTGGGTAATATAGTCTCTGTGATGGGGAAAGCTCAAAGTTTTACTGGCTAGTTAGCCATCATTAACCTAGTATCCATTTGTGCCAAAGATTCGAATCAGAGGTTCCTTTACATTTCAAATGACGTGATTTGTGTCCGCTGAATTTTGGCTAGATCTACATGAAAAAACTACCTGTTTGATTTTTTAGAGATCTTTTGTATTTAGTCAAACAGGTGGCTTTTTGAGGACAATGTATGAATAACTGATTCTTTCTTGAAAGTAGGTTTGATGAATAGTGGGGAAAACAAATGCTATATATATTAAATTAAGAAGAGGAAGCAGAAAAAGCCAAGGAAATAAACAAACGCCTTGAGAGGCTTTTGATTGGCTTCTTTGAGTGACTGAGACTGATTTTTTCTCAACATTTGTGATTAAACTCCACCTCTTCTAGTTTGTTCTCCCTATAATCAATGTATTTCATAAAATTCATGTTTGGAGAAAGGATTACAGTTTCTGGCATTGATATAGTCTTATTAATTGGCTAGATCTTCCGATATGCTAAGGTCCTGGGCAAATTCATCTTTTCTCTGAGTACCTTAGAAATCCACAGATGATTCAAACTCTACCCAGATGAATAGGTTTATTTTTAGGACTTGTTCAGCTAAAATAGATTTATTTGGCTTTGATCTGACAGAGGAAACTATTTCTTCTAAACAAACCATGACTTTTCCTAGTCTTATTTCTGGTATGCTACACCTGCCCGGACTTTATCTCGCCTACTTTTGATGTCTCTCAACACTCTTTTGTCCAGCTCCTTTATAAATGTATCTATAGCCATATACTAAAGTCATATTCCTGAAGGAGAGATCATAACTATACACTACGAGGAGCCAGGGGGCAGGGGCTCAAATCCTTCTCATCCAAAGATACTCTTTTTGTTCATTTTCCAAATATCACTGAGCTATTATTTTATACTTGTGCCTGACTATCTATATCCCTGGATCTGCTTAGCCTACAGACTCTAAAATGTCTTTATTCCTATAGTGCAATATAGCTCAAGATGACCTGAAGTTGTATGTAATCATATTCTAGTGATAGTGTCCTTTCTCTCTATCTTTGCTTTCCAGCTGTCATGAGCTCCACCATGCACTCCCTGCCAGTAATGTTCTGCCTCACCAAAGGCCAAAAGTGACTGGGCCAAATGACCACAGACTGAAACCTCTGAAACCATGAGCCAAAATAAATCTTCTCTTCTTTAACTTGATTTTCTCAGGTATTTTGTAATAACAATAAAAAGCTGACTAACATACCATGTAATCTTCAGTTTTCTCATCAGTAAAATTAGAACCATAGTTATCTACTAAATATAGCTTCTGTCAGAAGTAAGGCTATCTGAATATGAATTGATTAGTCCAGTGGCTGGCTCTAAGTTCTAATATCTTCACTATTGTTATTGTTACTTTATCTGCTCTGACAATACTCAGGAGTGTGAGGTCGACATTTACATCCACCTTGATGTATCTAGTAAAATTCTCCGGTGAGGTTTTCTATAGGTATTTCTATACCTCACACTCAGTTCCTTCGCTTATTTAGTTCTTATTGCAATGATATGCTGTGTTGTTATTTATTTTTATTTTAATGTTGAGGAAACTGAAACTCATGGCGTCAAATCCACCAAAATATCCACTCACCAAGCACATAAAATTGATCTTTTTCCTCTTATGTTAAGTGATTCTGTCTCTTTCCCATATTATTTCTAACTTCACACTTTGTAATTTGGCTTTACAAATGTCATCTTGAATTTTTTCCATGTATGAATTTTTGTTTTTGTCCTGGTTCATTAATTTTGGTGACTTTTGAAAGTAGAAGTGGTTATTTCTGTATTATATCCTTAAAAATTAGAAATTCCATTACTGTACTTTTAAATGATATCTCACATGACCTTGTAGTTATTGGGTTAGAATGGCTAGAAGTTTTTGAACAAGACACCCATAAAGGAGAGGTAAGACAAGGTTCAGGAGACACATATTTCAAAGTGATTCATTGGGCTCTATATATGAAAGCACATAATGATAAGGTGGAGAAAGTGAATACTTGGGTACCAGAACGACCGATGTCAACAAGCTATTTTTGATTTGTAGTAATGAATTTTATCCCAGAGCTTTGGTTCAATGAAGGTCGATTTCCTTTCCTTCTATCCTCAGCTTCAAAATTATGAACACTTAATTCCTTTTGGATGTAGCCATTTTACTGTATTTAGGGCACCATCATCCACACCTGCACATAATTATGGTTCTGCTTCAAGTTGTTTAGCCAGTGATGGAGATTGCTTAATAGATTAGTTATTCCAAGCTGTTCTTCAGACCACCTGCTGGATTTTATGGGTTGAATGGAGTGGTGACTTGAATTTTGATACATTTATGCATAGTTTGCACTGATATACCATGATTAGTTACGTTCATTTAATAGGCACTTAGCAAATGCCCTTGTGAAAGTGAGAAAATGTGAGCAATTTCTCTGTATATTTCATTCTTTGTGAGAACATTGGCAATGCTGATGAATAATTAATCAACTAATTGTTGCCCTGTTCAGTGTTTTCCATTTGGAAGTGAGATGAGTTATTTTATCCATGGTGATAGGTATTTAGAATCCTATTTCACTTTAGGAATATAGATGTGAATTGTTTTTGTTCTATAGCTTAAGGACGGAGATTGCTGTGCAAACCTTCTGACCCCTAAAAATCACTTATTCCCTCTTCTAGGTGGAGACCAACTCTCTACATTTATTTTCTATCCATTTCTTATTGTGTGTGCACCTCTATTGGATCGATTTACATTGACTCATTTTGAATGTATTGATTTATATTTTCTTTCAAATGTTTATTCTTAACATAGTTATGTTAAAATGTTATACAAATATTTAATAAAATAAAACAAAAGGACAAATCAATAAACTTTAGTATGACAGACATCTTTGTCTAAAATCAGCATACTCTCAGGCTTTTTTTTAGTAAGCTTTTCTCTCTGAAACTTTTTTTTCTTTTTCCATATTCTAGCTTTAAAGTTCATTTCTTTTTAAATTTCACAGATTGCTTCGGCATGATCCCATTTCTGATGAACTTGTATAGGAGATTTGGTTGGGATAACATCTGTAACACAAATCTGGATCTATTCGAGTGAAACCAATTTAAACTTATTAAATCGCTGCAGCATTCCAGGGGCCCTGATTAAGAGCTCCTCCAGTCCAGGAGTTGAATAATTTCACTGCCACTTCAGGCCATTCCGTGTTTTACATTATCTCTAGTGGTGTCCTTTCAGATCAAACATAATCCCATTAAGCAGTGCTGCTGGCTTTGGGGGCTGCATACACTGGGCCGAGCAGTGCTCTGCTGTTATTTGGGGCTGTGTTTCCTAATTCTTTGTCTTGGATGGCTGGCACACTTGGGCAATATGCTGGCATGCAGTAGATGGGTGGGTTCTTTATTAGTAGAATTGATTAAATTGTCATTAAATATCTATGATCCAAATGTCCTTAGGCCATATCTCACCTAAGCCTAAATTTCTTTGGTTCAACTTTCAGTTTATTGAAGAATACATAATCCTCCATCTCTCCTAGCTACTACTAGGTTTTGGGGGATGTTCCAAAGGGGTTTCTTACATATACTGGTTTGATTTTTGTTTGCATTCTCCATAGTTGTTGACTTATGATAATAATAGATAATTTTTCCTTCTCAAATTATAATAATTTTAGATAATTGATCTATCAATCCATCCATCTATCTACCTATTTATTTATCTGCCAAAATATTCTGGGGTATCACAATTGGTGTGTGGTGTTTTGAGAGGTTTTGTAATAAACATACTTAAAGTAAGGATATTTATTTATTTTTTTCTCTTAGTGAGTGAAAAAGGATTTAAGGTTAATTATTTAGTAACATTATCCTCACTTATATGCTTCCTAAGTTGATGAGAGGATAAATCTATAACTATTGTTCTGTAAATTTTTGTATAACCCTGCATATATCTGTGAGGACAAATTTTTATCAAATAATTATCTGTTATGCATATCAGAAAAAAGGATTGAGTGGATAATATAGAAGGACATTTTTAGCTTGTATTCTAGTGTTATGTTAAAGAGAATAAGCTAATTTTAAATATATTTAATTCACCTGTTCAAATCCTTGGTTGTGGAAGTGATTCATTATTGAAATAATCCACCAAGGACTTACATTACCATAAGGGAGATTTAATTATTGGAAGGGCAAAGCATTTTGGAAAATAAAATAATTTAATGTCCTTTTAATAAATTTTAATGCTGAACTGAAAAGAAAAAAACTTGAAAGGAATGTTAGTAAAAATGCATTAGTCTACAAATTATTTTTCAGGAAAAGAATTGGAAATGCTATCTTGGTCTATAGGAGAAGTTTTTATAAATGATATAATCAAATAACATTTCTTTAATAATACAACACAAAGACTATCAAACATTTGATGTAAAAATTTATAATGGAAACAGCACTGGACTCAAGAAAGGTGATGTGATTCTCAGACCAGCTTTTTACATAAAATTTCGCAGATTTTAAAATTAGTCTTGGTCAGTTTTTTATTATTTATAAAATAAACATATGCTGAATATTTTTTTTGCAGTACTGGTGATTGAATCTAGGGGCGTTCTACCTCCGAGCGACACCCCTAGCCCTATTTTTTATTCTTTATTTTGAAACAAGGTCTCACTAAGTTGCAGAGGGCCTCACTAAGTAGCTGAGGCTGGCTGCGAACCTGGATCCTCCTGTCTCAGCCTCCCACGTACTGGGATTACAAGCATGCGCCACCATGCCTGGCGTATGCTGAATAATTTTAATGATTTTATTTATCATTATGTGTTTCATTATTCTATATTGGGGAAAATTATGATTCAAATTAAAGAATACTCTATCTTTAGGAACTTTGCTTTCATAAGATATATCATGGGGGAAAGTTTAAATAAATCATTTTGTGGGAAAAATAAATTATTTAAACCATTCCAGTCTTGAGTATCATCATTCTTCTAGCATATATGATTAGAATTCCATTTTCTATTAATTGATCACTACTATGAGTTTTATAAACTTACTCAACACTATCTTCCATAGTAAGTGCCCAGTCAGTCTGTCAGGCACGAAATCATACAACAACTTGCTGATTATTACATTTGTTTTCTATCACAAATAAATTGATCTGGACAGGTCAAGATGCAGATGTTCATTCATAATCACATGTGTTAGACCACTCACACAATTTTATATTTAAAAATGCCACAAGCTCATGGTCCTATCTTACAATCACATCTACAAATATGCTTCGGAATTGGTTTTAGTCATTTAATTTTTCTTACTGTTGACATTCAGGTTCTCATGGGAGCATCTTATTGTTGTACTGATAAAAAAATCCATTTCCACTTGCAGCAACTAATTTTTATTTTCTTGTCTGTACTAAAACATAGGAATCAAAGATGTTAAGTCTTTATGTCTTCACTGAGTTTATATTTGCTATTTCAAAGTTTAGTAGAGTTCCATTAGTGCAACCAAGAATTACTTTTATACTGTAAACCAATTTACATGTATTCCACTGGCCTTTCTTCCAGTCCTACCATTTAAATATTTTTCAGCTCTCTTATTTACCTAATGAATTAGAGGTAAATAATTCTGCTGAAACAAAATGAAACCAAAAGAAATGTGAAAGGAAATCTCCAAGACAATAAGTACTTTTGATGTTCTTCACATATGTGAGTCACTTAAAAGAAGGGAGTCTTTGAAAATGCAATTTTAGAAGACATTTTTTAGAATATGCTTGTGTAGGATGATGAATAATAGAAAGAATGGGAACGATTTACATGTTTCCAGTTTATTCTATGTCAGGAAGAGAATTATTAGATATTGATTGCTAGAGAATTTCAACAGGATAATTGAAACAAAGATAATGATTACTGATTTGTGCAGTAGCAAGGGCTGAAGACATGAAATTCATGATAATAAAGCTGATCAAAAATATGGAGTCACCCATTTGAGGAAAAGGAATGAGAATAAATATGGGAAACTAAGTTGAACCCATAAAAATAATAATTATATCACTCTAATGTTTCATAAATATGGTTAACATCAATGTTGCATTGGATACTTACCGCAATTGTATGAAACTAAGATCGAGGTGTTATGCATTATTATTAAGAAACTTGAAGCTCAGAGACTTTAGGTGATTTGTCCAACTTCACATACTTTTAGTGTGGCATAGACAGCATCAGAATTGACACTTTCTCTTCCGGTATCAAAAATTCCTTATATGATCTGGTCATATGTGTTTTAAAATATGTGGAGATTCATGTTAAAGCACTACTTTAGCTATTTCAAATTGATAGGAAAGAGAAAATTATCTGGTGATTAATTACACCAGATAGTTGAGAGGATGGATTTTTTTAAAAAAGTTAAATTATAACATTTGTAGTGAAGTAATATAAATAAAAGTCAAACATCTTTAGTATTATGATATTTGTTATTCTGAAGTGCTATAACTGTATGAATAAGTATATTGAGATATTGGGCTAAATAAACCGTAAGTATAAAACATAACCTAAGAGATTTAAATTTAAATGTTTAAAATGATTTAGATTTAAATGTTAAGAACTAGTATAATATTGTTCATCAACTATGGAAGGTTCCAACTGTAAAACATTTGAAGAGTTGACAAACCAACATGAAACAGACCCCTTAGTATTTACTTACATTACTTGCCCTTCCCAGTTATGGCAAGTGTCCATTTTCCTTTTGCAAATTACAATCTGAGCTGTGCATGGTGGTGTACACCTGTAATCCCAGTACCTGGGAGACTGAGACAAGAGGATGTCGGATGAAAGCCAGCCTCATCAATTTAGTGAGACTCTCAGCAATCTAGCAAGACTGTTTCAACAACAACAACAACAACAAAAATAAATAAAAAGGGTTAAGGATGTAACTAAACTAATATTGTGATGTTTCTTCCCCCTTTCTCCCAAGAAAATTTTGTATAACTGCCTAGAAGCTACTTCTTGTCAATTAGTCATGCTTTATATTTTTCAGAAAAATGTGTGGATACCACCAAAATGTGTGAACACCACCAAGTCAGAGCACTACATTTTTTAAAAGGTGTACTAACCAACCATAGGGATGCAGGAGTCTTCACTTATTTTACTTGTGAACATTTATTGTCAAGACCTGATATTATTGGGTAGTTCTAGATATTCACCATGCATGACATGATCAGTTCCTGTTTCTTTGATAAATTTGTATGGCAAGGAACAAACCTTGCTGGCAATCCCAAAAGCTGAAGACAGTGCATTGGGAAGTAATCCATGGTTATAGTTCATGGTATCTTTCATTTTTTCTGTAATTATTCAGAGAGGACTACTTATGGAGATCAGTACTTACCACCCTAAAATATGAATATGAGAGATCAGATTACGCCACCCCTGAGATATGGCACTTTGGCATATTGATTATTTTGATCTAAAGGAAACTGAGAATCAGCCAAAGTAAGAAAAACTCTTTACCTGGCCCTCAACTGCCTAAAGTGTAAAACTCTCTTTTCATAAAGGTAATTTACATCTACAAATTTTCTCTAGTAAAGTAATCTATACCAGGAAGAGTAGACAACTTTTAGTACCTGAGAGACTTTTATCTGCATGAAAATGTCATTTTTATTCAGTGTACATTTTGTCTACCATTCTACCATAATTTCTCTCCACCACCTTCCTGAAAAAAACCTTATAGCTTTCTGTAGCTCAGGATGATATATAAGCCTCAATCTTTTAATCGCTTTTTTTCTTTTGGTGTCTCATAATTTTGTGGGACTTCTGTACATAAATGTGCAATTCAAATTGTTTTTCTCCTGTTAATCTGTTTTTATCACAATTTAATTCATAGAACAGCCAGAGATGGAAGGGTGAAAGGAAGCAGTTTCCCCTCCTTGATGTTAATAAGTGCTATAAGTACATAGATACTGCTATAAGTACTGAATACTTAGCAGTGAACAAAAAAAGAAAATTACCCTTTTTCTGAAAAAAAAAAAAAACAATCCCAGTGTGTGAGAACCAATTAAAATGTGTTGTGGGATCAAATAAAGAGGCAAACAGAGCTAGGATTGCAGAGTGCAATTTATTGTGGACCTACTGACAGAAGCGTGGTCTTGGGTGGCAGCAAATTCAGTGTGTCCCTGCAAAGGGTCAGAGGAAGGGGGCTGATGAAGTGGTCAGGACAAAAATGACTTCATCCAAACAAGAATGTACCCAGTTCATCTCAATATCAAGATGCTAAGCTCATTTCTGTCACTGGTGGATCTAGTCATAGAGCTCCACATACCTCTCTAATAGTTTTGATTATTTTTAGTATGCTGGGAAATTATGCAGGGTACACGGGGTAATTGTGGTGGTTATGACTCAAGATGGCTGTGGTCATGTCAAGCTGAAGCTCTGTAACCCTGGCCTCATGGATTTACATAATTGGGATAAGAGAACAAAGAAGGAGAAAAAGAGGTATTTTGTTGAGAGAGTCATGTTAACCTGCTTAAAATGAGTTGTAAAAATAAGGTATATTTTTTATGAGACTCACACCGTGGGATGAAGAACTAGACTCAGAAGCAGGAAAGAAAGAGTAATGTGTAACAGTTTAGAATCAGTGACTCAGATGTTTATCTTCTTACAGATTTGCTGACAAAGAGCAATTGAGTTCACCCAATCAGGACTCATCCACAAAGCTGCCAGGTAACAGGAAGTCAATAATATCCTTTTAAGTGTTAGATGAAATTCCATCGCCCTCACTCTACAGGGAAACGGAACACTTCCTCTCTGGACCTTGTTTTACTCTTTCACATGGTTGAGTATGCGATTTTATGGTTGGGTCTTAAATGGTTCTTTACAATGGGGAGGTCTGGTCAAGATAGTGGGACAATAATGTGGTATATACATAGTTGTTTATACCTCGTTCTAGGACTGGAATTGGAGAACATTATACTAAGTAAAATAATCCAGGCATAGAAAGACAGACACTGCATGTTCCTTTTCACATGTTCAATCTAAAAAAGTTGAACTTGTGGAAGCTGAGTAGATTGATGGATACTGAGGCTGAAGAATTGGTGAAATGAGGAGATGGAGGTTGGAGGGTAAAAATAAAAAAAATCTTAGGGATTTTTTTTAAGATCTGTTTTTTCAAGATCTCTATTTTAAGATATATATTTTTAAAGATCTGTTGCTCCAAATGGTGGTAATAGAAAATGTAGAGTATGTACTTTGCAAAATTGCTGAGAGCAAATTTCAAGTGTTAGCAACACATCTGAGGAGGCAGATGTTTAACTAGCCTGATTTAGTTATTTCATATTGTATTCATAAATCACCACATCACTTTTTACCATATAAATGTATAGAATTATTATCAATTTATAAGAAAAAGAATACCAGTAATTCCACTGTTTTTGAAGTCTTATTTTGTTGTTTAAATTTCATTAAATTGTATACGTAATGTAGATAAGATCAGAATCTCTGTTTCAGAAATGTCAACACTCTCCAACCTTTTTTTTTTTAATATGTAGTATTTTTTTAACGTGCTTTTATTGGTGCATTGGAGTCTTACACTGCAATGAATATCTATTTGATGTTAACATATATGCACACAGCTCTTGGTGACCCCTGCCTCCCCCCACCCGTATGAAGTACCAAGAATGATGTTGGTATATTTTTACATGTACATGTCATTTATGATAGTAATTCCATTAATTCCCTTCTTTCTTGCCCTCCCCCTTCCCTTGTACCACTTCCCTTGTTCTGTTGAGGGTTCTCCATTATCAACCAGAGTCTCTTGTGTGACCCTACTACTCCTTAGGTTGCGCATATTAATGAAAACATATGTCCCTTCTTTTTTTGTGATTGACTGATCTCGCTTAACATAATGTTCTCCAGATCCTTCCACTTTTTTGCAAATGATGTTATTTTGTTCTTCTTTATGGCTGAGTAGAATTCCAAGAGCCTAAAGAGAAAGCCTACAGAATGGGAGAAGATATTTGCAAGCTATCCCTCCGACAGAGGTCTAATATCTAGGGTATACAAAGAACTTAAAAGGCTCTACACTAAGAAAACAATCTCCAACCTTTTTGAAAAGTAGATTAATGAACTCTATTAAAGTATTTAGAGGGCATCTCTGACTACATTTATTTTTAAAATTTCATTCATTCACTATGAATTGAACTTGCATCATCTTTATAACCAAGACAGTAAGATTTAGCAAGAAAAAAAGTTTGCATGATAAGTGTCTTGGGCAACTTTGGGATTCATGCTCTTACCTTTATGCAGAGATGCTTCAGTTGTATTAAAAAGAAGAAACTCAATATGGAGACCTATTTCATAGCAGACCTTTACTGTCTATACTAAGGTTGTAATTTTTAGCTATGTCTAGTGAAGATAGGGTTTTCTCCAAAATGTCCATTGCCTATCAGGCAAAGAACTGACTCTCTAAGAGGAAGATAACAAGTTTGAACCCCTAGGATTTATTTCTATTAATTTCGATTAACATGTAGTAATTTTTCATTTTAACAAGGTGCATTGTTCAGAGTGATATTTCAACCATGCATACAGCATGTGCTGATCAAATTATGGTAATTAGCATTTCCTTGTCTTTATCATTTCTTTAAATTTGGAGCCTTAGGATTTTTAATTATTGATATTCTAAGAGCAGACTGTTGCTTCCTATGTATGCTTATGATTTCTAAATTCTTGTACCCAGGCTCAAACTCCAATTATTTGGCTGATGGTGGAAGAAATATATAAATTTCTTATCTTCTGTGTCCTCACAGGTAGGGAAGCCACTGATTCTCCAGAAAGAATATTTAGGACAGTATCTTTAGTAATTATTATGGAAAAATAAGAATCAAGTTTAATGGTTACATAAGAAAATTGATTTTAAAATCTCTTGGTGAAATGTGTTTATCAAGCTTTACTTTTCTATCTTCTAGTTTTTTACTGCAAAATGATATTACATATCATTTTGGGATTTCTCTGGTAAAAATATCAGTACTCCTTCTTAGGGGCAAATGCAAAAAATAAAAAAAAACCCACTAGTTCTTTTTCCATTCTTCACTCAACACGAAAATTATATTTCTTATTCTCTTTAAGAATACTTTTTCAAAGTCTGATACCCTGTGATACCATGCAAGCTGTTCTCAGTTGCTGCACTCTTCTGAAGGTTTCTAATGAGGATATATCATATTTGTATCACCTATCAGAATCTACTTCAATAAACCTATGAAATGTTTTTGTCTTCAAGGTTTAGTCTGAAGTGTACTGTTTTTGGGAAGAATTCAAAAGAGTTTTCAAATACTGGCACAAGATATATCACTTCATTTAAAATGTATGGTAACAAGAAAGCAGATTGTCATAATATTAATCAAATCTCAGAGGAGAACAATTCTTTTCATTATAGATTTTACATCACTATTCTATGGTCTTTAATTGTCATATTACAGATTAAAAGAAGGCAAACACTATGAAATACAATGTCCTATGCTTTGGATTTGAATTTTAATGCATCAAACAGCCTGCACATAAAGGTTTCGCATCGATAATAGCAGCATAATAGATCGAGTACATAGGGTAGCTATATATATACAGTAGTAAATGCTAATGATATCGCATTATATTTTACTTTGGTCCATGCTAACATTGTTAGCTCTGCTCAGAACCCTGGGCAAATCAACTCTTGTTCTTACTTTTCTCTTAATTACATCTGGAGGTTGAAATATAATTTAAATTGTAGGTGGTCTATTATTTTTGAGTGCCTTAGAGGCAATAAAAATTAAACAGTATAGATACGTTGGAAATTAAATAGCATAGTGCATATTAATTTTCTCTGATTTTCAGATATTAGTTACTGAATCTCCATAAGCACCTAATTGATGTAATAAAACAGTATGGAAATAGATTCTAAATGAGATGAACAGATGAGGAATGGGAAGAAGTAAACATTTTATTAAGTGCTATCTTTGATTAACCTACAAGTAGCACTAGTAGGATAGTTTAGAGAGGTATCTCTAAAGAAGGAATGGTAAGTATATTTATTTTGCTCTGGGTTTTTAAATGTTCCTGAGATTCTAAACTGTAGGAGGGAAGGTACTGTTTGTTTTTTTCATTGTTATACCTTCAGTAAAGTTTGTCTAGAAGTCACTCAAAAGTATTTTCATTTACTCCTGTCACATTATCCTGTAAAATCTAAGTATGAACCAGATAAGACATATTTTTTACCATTATCATTCAATCACTGTTATCAGGATCATGAGTTTTTTAAAATAGTGCTATAATGCTGGAGGCACAGAATCTATCTTGTTAATCATTCTTGACCTTAATTGCCTTTCTTATTAGTGGTCACATGAGACACAGAGATATGATCAAGTACACAATGTGCAAACCCATTACATGAACGTTCTAGATGAAAGCTCACAGTATAAAACAAGTATGTGTATATTTTAGGCATAGTGTGGAAATAAACTCTTTTTAAGAAAGCAAACATTCTGGACAACATTAACACATCGTTAAAAAATTTAAATCTATTGAATAGTGAAAAATATCCAACATGTACTTCAATGAAAGGTGGGAAGAAATGGAAGAATGGCTGAATTCTGTAAATATTGAAGAAAATGTAAGTTACCTGTAGATTATATTAAGAAAGTTGGGACTGATTCCAGCCTCTACATTCCAAAACAAGTAAGTACTGTATTTCTTAGAGAGATTAGGGAGTCTTGTCTCTTTTGTCTGGCTAGTAACTTTAATTTTCTTCACTTAAAAGCAATCCTGGCCAAAAAATCATTATTCTATTTCAGTCTAGGTCTGGTAATATTTAAAAATAACTGCACTATTAGGAACACTATGTTCACTTGGTGGCGACATACACATGAAAATGCTAGCTGTCAAGATATAATGATATTAATTGTTATGGACTCAGAATTATACATGTATCTATATGGATATATTAAAATTAAATATATACATATGTATTTTATATTGGTGCATTGTAATCATACATCTTGATGAAGTTCAGGGTGGTAGAGGCATATATGCACACAGCACACATTTAGCCCTCCCCCAGTTCCTGCCCTATTCCCTCTCCTTCCCTCCTTCCTGTGCTCAGCATAGTGATTGACTTTGATAAGCTTGTGTATGTGCATCATGTCCATTGAGGTGTTTCCCTTTTCCCCCTCCCATCTCCCTCAGTTAGGCCACCTTCTTCACTCATCTAAGATTTCTCCTCCTTTGTCCTTCCTATGTCCCATTTTCTCCCTAGCTTCTGCATATTAGGGAGAACATCCAACTTTTCACTTTTTGTGACTGACTAATCTCACTTAGCATAATGTTCTCAGTTTCATCCATTTCCCTGCAAATGACATAATTTTGTTCTTCTTTATGGCTGAGTAAAATTCCATTGTGTACATATCCCATAGTTTTGTAATCCATTAATTTGTTGATGGACATCTCACTGGTTCCATAGTTTGGCAATTGCGAATTGTGCAGCTATAAACATAGATGTGCATGCATTAGTCTGGTAGTTTGGTTTCCATTCTTTTGGGTAGATACCCAGGAGTGGTATTGCTGGTTCATATTGTAGGTTCATTCACATTTTTCTGAGGATCCTCCATACAGTTTTCCAAAGTGGTTGCATTAATTTTCAATCTCACCAACAATGTATTAGTGTTCCTACTTCTCCACATCCTCCCCAGCATTTGTTGTAGTGTGTGTTTTTAATGATTGCCATTCTAATTGGGATTAGGTGAAATCTCAGGGTAGTTTAGATTTGCATCATTCTGATTGCTAATGATGTTGAACATTTTTTCAAACATTTATTGGCCATTTCTATTTCTTCTTTTGTGAAGTGTCTATTTAGTTCACTTGCCCATTTTTTGATTAGGTCACTTGTTTTTTTGGCAATGAGTTTCTTGAGTTCTCAGTATATTCTAGATATTAGCCTCCATCAGAGGAGTAGCTGGCAAAAATATCCCATTCTTTTGGCTCTCTCTTGAGGTTCTTGATAGATTCCGTTGTTGCACAGAAGCTCTTCAGTTTAATGCAATCCCATGTATTGACCCGCATTTTAATTTCTTGTGCTTTTGGGGTCTTGTTGAGGAAGTTTTTCCTGGGCCTACATGTTGGAGTATTGGTCCTATAGCTGTAAGGTCTCTGGTGTAATTTCCATGTCTTTGATCTGTCTTGAATTGACTCTTGTGCAGGGAGAGAAAGTGGTGTTTATTTCCATTTTTCCGCATATGGATAACCAGTTTTGCCAACACCATTTGTTAAAGAGGCTATCTTTTTTTCAGTCTATATTTTTGGCCTCTTTGTCAAAAATCAATTCACTGTAAGTGTGCAGATTTGTTTCTTACTCTTCTATTCTACTCCATTGGTCTATATGTCTGCTTTTGTACCAATACCATGCTGTTTTTATTACTATGGCTCTGTAGTATAGATTTAAGTCAGGTATTGTGATGCCTCTTGCATGGTTCTTGTTGCTGAGAACTACTTCAGCTATACTGTTTTTTTTTGTTCCAAATGAATTTAAGGATTAATTTTTCTATGTCTGTGAAGAATGACCTTGGTAATTTAATGGGTATTGCATTGGATCTGTAGATTACTTTTGGAAGAATGGCCATTTTGATGATATTTATTCTGCCTATCCAAGATTATGGGAGATCCTTCCAACTTCTGAGATCATCTTCAATTTCTTTTTTCAATGTTTTATAATTTTCCTGTAGAGGACTTTTACCTTTGTGGTTAGGTTTATTCCTAAGTATTTTATTGATTGGGGGGATATCATGAGTGGAAATGTTTTCTGGATTTCTTTTTCAGTGGATTTATGGTTGGCATGCAGAAAAGCTTCTGATTTCTTAACATTTATTTTGTATCCAGACATTTTACTTAATTTGCTGATGAGTTCTAAAAGCCTTTTGTTTGAGTTTGTTGGGTCTTCTAAGTATAATATCATGTCATCTGCAAATCGAGATAGTTTCAGTTCTTCTTTTCCTATTTGTACTTCTTTGATTTCCTTCTCTTGCCTTACTGCTCTGGCTAGAGTCTCAAGTAATATATTGAAAAGTATTGAACTCTCCCAATATTATTGTATTGGGATTTATGTGTGACTTAATGTCACAAAGAGTTTGTTTTATTAAAGTGGTTGCATGTATGTTTGGGGCATAAATGTTGACTATTGTTACATACTCTTGTTGGATTGTTCCTCTTACCAGTAAAAAATGACCTGCTTTGCTCTTCTGATAAGTTTAGGCTTGAAGTCTATTTTGTCTGATATCAGAGTTGCTATTCCTGCTTGTCTTTGACTTCCATTAGCATGGATTACCTTTCTCTAGACCTTCACCTTTAGTTTGTGAGTATCTTTACTTGTAAGGTGTGTTTCTTGCAGACGGCATATAGATGGATTATGGTTTGTAATACATTTTGCAACCCTATGACTTTTGAGTGAGGAGTGAGGCCATTAAAATTCAGCGTGATTATGGAGAAATTATTTTTAATTCCTAACATTTTGAGTTGTAACTTCTCTTTGAGTTTTCTTCTTTGCTTAGTTGTTTGTTTGATGGAAATCATTGTTTCTCTGGTTCTGGCATTTATTATTTCTTCTTTGTAATTTATCTCTTTGAGTATATTCTCTAGTGCTGGTTTGGAAGACATAAAGTCTATTTGTCATGGAAAATGTTTATTTCTTCATCAAATCTGAAATATATCTTTGCTGGGTAGAGTAGTCTTGGCTGGAAGTTGTTATCTTTCAGAGATTGGAATATGTCACTCCAGTCCCTTCATGCTTTCATGACTTGGTTTGAGAAGTCTGGAGTGATACTTATTGGTTTGACTTTTAATGTCACATGATCTTTTATTTTTGTTGCCTTTAAGATTCTCTCCTTTGCCTCTACGTTAGTCAATATGACTGTTATGTGGTATATTGAACCTTTTTTCTGATCATGTCTAATGGGGGTTCTATATGTTTCCTTAACATTTGTGTTAACCTCATTTTTTATGTTTGGAAAATTTTCTTATACTACTTCTCTGAAAATGTTTTTTTTATTTCTTTGGTTTCAGCTTCTATCCCCTCTTCTCTGGTTTGTTCTTTTATAGTTGGCCGAGATCTCTCCAATGTCCAACTCATGCTGTCGAATTGTTTTTTCTTTTTTTTTTTTGTGGTACTGGGGATTGAATGCAGGGGCGTTCTACCTCTGCGCTACACCCCCGGCCCTATTTTTTATCCTTTATTTTGAAACCGGGTCTCACAAAGTTGTGGAGGGCCTCACTAAGGAGAGAGAGAGAGAGAGAGAGAGAGAGCGAGCTGAGGCTGGCTGTGAACCCGGATCCTCCGGTCTCCGCCTCCCAAAGTACTGGGATTACAAGCGTGCGCCACCACGCCCGGCACTTCAAATTGTTTTTTCTAAATTATATACTATGCATTCATTTTTGAAGTCATCATCTTCTAAGAGTGAGATTCTGTTTTCCATGTGGTTTAGTCTACTGTTGATGGTTTGCATTGATACCTTCATTTCAATTATTGCATCCTTCACTTCCTTCAGAGTTTCTTTTTGATTCCTGTTCAGGATATCAGATTCTTTATTTGATCTTTCATTTATTTCAGGCTGTCTTCGAACTCTTTTCAGAAATTTTATATCATTTCTACTATTAAAGTCCTAAATTGTCCTTCTCGAAATCTTTGTAATTCTGTGCCGGTGGATTCTGTTGTTGTGGGATTGTGGGGAATCATTGTTTCCTTGCTATTCTTCTTTCTCATGATTTCAGGTTTCTTAAGTTTATATCTCTGTTGCTTTTGATAGCTCTTTCTCACTCTGTAGGTTTTCTATGTCTAATCTCTCTCCCTTTATAGTATCTTATTCAAGAGGTAGATATTAACTTTGAGGTATGCCTTAAAAGTGAATAGCCTCTACTGTATGGGTATTCTCAGCTTTCTGTTGTGTGTTTATCACCCTTTCATACCAACTTTGATGTGTGTGTCCCATATCACCCCACTGTTGTTCTGCCTGTAGATTGTCATACTGGGTTGCAGTTACTCCAGGGCTCCATCTGCCTGCTGCAATGGTGATGTTGATGGGTTCCAGGAATTAAGGTCCAGGGACCTGTCTATCACCACCATAATAGGGAACAGACTTAGAGGTGTGGGCAGAGCAGTTTGTGCTCTGTGTATCTTTAAACTTCAATTCGGTGGGTCCATCTGTCAGCTGTGATTTGTTTGTCCTTAGTATCTGGCAGTCCTTTCTGGTGGTTCTCCTGTCTCGTCCAACTTCAGCAGTAGGGGTTTAGAGAAGTCAGCTGGTATATACAAGGGTAAATTGTGTTGTATTCATTGGTGAAGTGTGAGTGAGGAGGAAGAAGCTGGAGTAAGGAATACAAGAATTGGGTAAAGTAGAGAATAGAATTAAGTAGAATAAGAGTTTGAGTGTAGTTAGGTAATATATAGTAAAGATTAGAGATTGTGAAAATAAAGAATTCTAGTAGCCAATGTAAAATATTTAGGTATAGTGATATGAAATGGATTTAATACAAGGCACTGGAAGACAGGTTCACTTGAAGTCTGACAGACAAAACAGAACACAGCTAATCTCTTGCATGTACACACACAAGAGGAGAGGAAGAGAAAACTAGAAAAAAATAAAAACGAACCTTAAGAATTGCTTAATTGGGAGTGAGTAAAGTTTCTTTGTTGGAATAGAGCTGCTTTCCCTTGTGGCTTTGGATGTTTCCTTGCCAGATTTTTTCCCTTGATTTGAGGCTTGCTTAGAAGAGATATGAAGGTTGCTCAGAAGCTCTGTTCAAGCCTGCTCCCCTGCCTTCTCTGTCTCCTACTTTGCTAAGGAGGCAGATTAGGAAGAAGATGTAGGGAGGGGCTGGCCCCTGCTGGCTACTGGGAGGAGGCTTTACTAGACTGGGGGTTGGATGTGTGACCTAGGACACTTACTCAGCATTCACTAGGGTCCTAGGCTCAATCTCCTGCACCACATAGGAGAGAGAGAAAAAAAAAGGAAGGAGAGAAGGAAGGAGATAGGAAAGAGGGAAAAAGCTTGCAGAAGGTGTGAAAAAAAACCCTACAAATATACAAGTACAGAGCAACAGCAAAAACAAAGAAACATACACAACAAAAAGGCTATGAGAAAAAAGTACATATAAAACTATACAAATAAAAAATGCCATTGTACCTAGCCTCTGCTGCCCTCCTGGATCTTTTGGATACTTTCAGCAGTTTAAGGTCCACTTATTACAGTAGATTCTTGAGCACATTCGAAGCGTTCTCACTTGCTCATAACCTACAGCAATGACATCAGTTTGCAGCCACAATTCTTGGTATCCTGCAGTGAGTGAGACCCTGGCCTGGTTTCACTCTCTGACTGCGTGGTGCCGAGTGCCACGTGGGCCTGTCCCAGTGCAAGCATGGGACTCTGCACTCTCCACAAACCTTGGCCCTGTGTCTCTCTCTGCCTGTGCAGGTGCCAAGTGCCCCTGGGGCCCCTCCCAATGCACGTGGGACTCCACGTGCTCCACAGAGAGGGCTGGGTTGATCTGTTGCTTTCAGACCTGGGGTATTCCTCAGAGTTTCGTGTGTAGCATGCAGCTTGTGTACCTACACTCTCTTTTTTAGGGAGCTCTTTTCAGTTACCCTGTGAGGGTGCTGCACTCACCTCTGTTGCTGGACATGTGGTGGATAGGGGTTGGGACATAGATGTGGCTGAACTTCTCAGTTCAGAATCATCGCAGGGCTGTGTGATTTTGTGGCTGGTGATCTTGATTGTGGAGACTGTGACTGCCAGAAGCAGGTTAATGTTTGCCTAGGAAAGGTCTAAGGGTCATGGAAAGCCATGGTCAGACTGATGAGCTGGCTGGAAGCAGCTTTTTCCTCCAAGGTAAACATTCCTGTGTCTCTTGCAGGTGCCTATTCCCAAATATCCCACTTGTCAAACATTGTCTTGAGGATCTTCTGCACATCCTCTCTGGTTTTACTCCCTACAATTGCTCTGCAGCCAGCCAAGTTAAATGTTTACCTCTAGCCCTTGCTGCACATATACTAGTTAAATTTTACCTCTCAAGCACTGCATATATGCAGGAGCATCCATACCTCAGCCTCCTCCCTCAAAAATGAATAAAAGCTGTGGACCAGTGTCCAGTGGGTCCTTCGCCATAGAGTGAGGTCCCCGGCCTTCCCCTCTCAAATCTGCTCTGGGTCTGCGTCATTCTTTTCCTCTCAGGTGCATCACAGGATGGTAACTGACACTTGATGTCTGTGAAGTAGGTCTCAGGTTGCTGATTATCAGATTTTTTTGGTTCTTCCAAAGGTTCCAACTGGTCTGCACAGATCCGGTCTGCAGCTATTGTTCTTGTGTCTCTGGTTAGTTGCCTTTTTCTTTTTTCTGCCTTCTTTTTCAGCCTAGGTGTTTAAATGTGGCCTTGTAGGTATTATTGCATTTATTTGTCTTTAGTTTCCACCTTCCATGAGGCTAGTATGGGATGTGGAATGCTACTCCATTTGGAGTCCTGAGATGAGTTAGAGATAAGCTAGTCTAGGGGTCCTTAATCTGTTGCCATCTTGGTCCTCTCCCTAAAATTTTATATTTGATTGTAATCTCCAATGCAGAGCTTATCCATTAACCCATCACAGGACGTTATGAAAGTGAATTAGTCCCTCAGAATTAAAATGTAAATGTAACATGTCAGAGATGATACCTGAGTACATTTCAGTGTTGCTGAAGGCCACTCCAGTGATTTTTCTTCCACCTATCTAGATATGCCATAAAAGCTAAGATACTAACATCGATAGAAAGGAGCTTGAACTAGGATGCTGTAAAGAATAATAAGCATGCTTCAAAGGTGGTTGCATTTGCAAAGTGAAACTAAATATTAATGTCAATAAATTGATGTAATAGAAATTTCAGTGTTTTGTAGTTCTTTTCTGCTTCATTGCAAACATTACAAGAGAGAGTATTCCTAGGAAGGCAAAATAGTCTGAAAACATTTTGGAAATGGCATGATTTAATCTGTGGCTGGAAGACTGCAACTTGAGTAGAGAGTGAAAATTTTCCATGAGAAGAAAGGTGGTATATTAGAGGGTGTCTCATATATATTATAAAGAAGAAATAATTTAAGTACTTCATTTCCATCTTTCCATTGACCTGGTTTTTATTACAACCTACTTTTGGCATCACATTTAGCTGTTTGTGAAATTGCTAAATGGTGACCTTGGCACAGACATTCCAACATTCTTTTAAGTGCTTAACCCTGATTTCTAACCCCAACTCAATATGCCTAACCTCTTCATCGCTACTGAGGCAGTAAAAATACGATAAAATGTACAGACCATTAGTTCTTTCTAATTGTTGTTGGCTTCCCTGGAGACTGCAAATTCTTCATGAATTTCCAGAGTTCCAGAACAAATACTTTAATAGAATATTAACATAAGGAGAGCAGACTGATCCTTTGGTCCATGCTTAATGATGTCCTGTTGAGTTTAAATTGTGCAGTATAATACAATTTTTGATGGTTTCCTCAAGATGAATAACCTAAGTTGTTAAAAACCACCACAACAAAAAAGCCAAGTGCCTATGAGGAGCTGGTGTGATGGCATCTGTGCATTTGTCTGTAGGTCAGGAAGAAGTGAGAAATGAGTAAATTCTCTACCTACCACTTTTTTGAGGGAAGGTGGGATTAGCATATTAGTTTCCCATGGTTTCTGTAACAGACTACAACAAACCAAGTGGTATAAAATAACAGAAATTTGTTCTCTCACAGTCCTGGAGGTTAGAAGCCTGAAGTTAAGGTATTAAAAGTCTTGTTCTTCCTGGAGGTTCTGAGGGAGACTCTTTTCTAGGCCTGGTGTCTGGTGGTTGCAGGCAACCTATAGCATTCCTCTGTTTATGGCATTCCTCACTTCAATCTCTACCTCCATTGTCACATGTCACACTCTGTGTGTGTTCACATGGCCTTCTTAGAAGGTCACTAGTTATGAGAATTAGTGAGCATTATAATCCAGTATGACCTCCTCTTAACTAAATATATCTAGGTAAAAACCCTATTTCCCCGTATGATTGTTTTATGCATTTCCCAGTCCAGAGAGAGAGAGACAGCTTCAAGTCAAACATGTCTTGCTTAGATGGATTTTTGAGATGGACATTATTAGTGTTCACCAAGGTCACTAGTTCTTCTCACCTGTTTGCACTCATGGGGAACAGTATTTCATGCCCCTCTGCATTGTGTGGAACTAGGTGAGGAGTTCTGCTCAGTGGTCTGTGGTGGAATAAGAGCTGATATGTGAGCTGGGTATGGTGGTGCACACCTGTAATCCCAGTATTTGGGAAACTGAGATGGAAGGATCGTAGGTTTGAGGCCAGTCTCAGCAACTTAGCAAGACCCTGTTTAAAAATAAAAAAATAAAAAAAAGGGCTGGGGTGTTGCTCAGAGGTAGAGCGGATGTGTGAGTCTCCATGCTCACTTCTGTTCCAGTGAAGCCAGAAATCTGGTCTTAGGAAGGAAATGCCGCAGCATCAAAACACCCGTTGATCAACATTTTCCCACCTCTCTGTTCTTTACTCTCTCCCACCTCAGGTAACCACCAACCAAAGTCACATGGATAGTGTGAGAAATAAACTTTTGCTCTGTTATGCCACTGAGATTTGGGGGGTGTTGTTGTCAAAGGAAAAATGTAGGTGATTCTGACTAATATGTTTGTTTAAATTCTAAAGCATCTTTGACAAGGTGTATATAGGTCACAGATTAAATATGGTTTTAACCCAAAGTTTTTATTCCAGACATTTAAGTTTCACCTTTTTGCTGAAAATTCAATTCCATTCACAATTATTTATTGAAAAAATTATATTGAAGATCATCCTTTGTACACACTTAGAAAACGGTTGAGTAATATCTTCACTGACACTCAGGAATATGGACAAATAAAGCCTAAGATTAGTGTTGAACTCTTTAAAAAGCCATTTGTGCTAAGAGGGTTATGACATGAATTTTGTCATTTAACTATTATAAAATTCCCAGTGGTATTACATTGGCAGGAAATAAAACTTTAATAAATGGTGCTTCCATATCAAATAAAACTTTGTTGAGCTGTGCTTTAAACCTTAGAAGTTAGCTTCAAAAGAAAAACTTTTATTATTGGAAATAAAAATGGTAATCTATAGGCAATCTTACATTGACTGCAAAGAATGCTGTGACATTTTAGACATATGTTCAACTTTCAGCTCCATAATGAGTTTATTTTGAGTCTATTTATATACAGTTCATCCTAAGGGCAAAACGAGAAGTTATACACAAATGGCAGGGGTCCAAACCTGATGTCAGTTAAGCAATGGTTTTATGTGTAATACAACCCCCTGCTGGGTGTCTGAAGCTCTTTTTAGAATATTACATAAAAAAAACTCAGTGCTAAAACACATTGGGGAAACTAATTTAAAACTGACAGAATTCAATTATTTCCCAACAAGAATGAGCTAGAAAATACTTCAAACAGGTCGAAGGGCAATGTTCATTGATCTCAATATGCTGATCTGTGGAAGGGCTCAATCTGACACAGCATAGAAAATAGTCTGGACTGAGCTTGCTCTATAAAGCCAGCTGGTTAAATGGCTTTGTTACCGTGTCTTGAGGCAGAATGTCAAGGCCGACTCTGTCATCAAAAGTGTTCTTTATTTCACAGGTCCTTTAGGAAATGTCCCTGTCCTCATTGGCCTGGGTGATCTGGAAAGAATCAAGGTCTTCTTGAGGCTTGAAACCAATCTGTTGTCTTGGCATTTTTCAAAAGTGCATGATCTTGAGCTCAGTGAGCTATGTCATTGCCCGAAACATGCTCCCCAGCAACTGTGGACTTGGAGAACTCATGTGGATCTACTTATATTCAGTCTTGAAATTTAGCCCCAATTCCATTCATGCAATAAGTATTTCCTGGATCATTCCCATGTCCCAGTTTTTTTCCAATGTTGAGTGTGCAATGAAGCATAGGAAGATGTGTTTGTTACCTTTGTGCAGCTCACAGTCAAGTGGGAAACGCAGGCATTGCATAAATAATCAAGTATATAATGATTATAATTGTGTTTAATCAATGTTTTAATGAAAGATAAATACAACAAATGATGAAGTCCTCTGTATCTTCTCACCTGGTCAGCTCATGTTGATGATACTTTGGGGGTTTGAAGGACCTGAGAGGTTCCATTTAGTACTCCAGGGAATCGCCCAAGATACGATATGCTTTACCCAACTCTGCTCACATTTCTGTTCTTCCTTCAACTTAAAATACTGTCACCTAATAGGAGATATTTAGCTCTGTTTATTTCCTCTTCCTTTTCTTGTCAACATAAACAGTTTTGGCCCTCTGAAGGAGTAATAGTCAACATTGTTTTTTCTGCTAAATATGCTGTTAGTCCCAACAAAGATCTCCGTTTCCATAAGAAATGGATTCAACAATAATCCTCTTCAATCTCCAATCATAAGTATAATGTTTATTCAAAATATTAAGGACAAGGACTCCATGTCACATATCTTTCATCCTTTATAGCATTGGGCTAAATGCTTGTAGTACTGATATAACAAGAAGGTACTGATAGATTTGGTTGAATGAAAGGGCATTGGATACTTCATGTGAAATGATGGCTTAAAAAAAGTAACAGGTATGTAAAGAAATATATCTGTCTTCATATCCTTGAAAGTAACTCATTAAAAGGTGAAATTTATATAAATGTTAAAATACTTTCAAACACTTAAAAAGTGTCTATTATGAACTCAGTTTCTGCTAACTTGAGGGATTTCAGTGGCTTATTGATGACATTTAAATTCGCATTGACTAGTACTGGAAAAGAGTTTAACAAGCTATCATTGTTGAGATATTCAAATTGGAAGATGACTATATAAATGAAACCTGCTCATGAATGATAAATGACTAGAACATGATTATATAAGTGAAACATACAGAGCTTGAACTTTATTTTTTTGTAAAAATAATTTCCATCTCTCTAGATGAAATAATATCCTGATTATAATATTACAAGTGATCATAAGTAGCCTTATTCCAAGGACAGCCTCTCTGAATTCCTGACACCTATTGCTCCACCCTGAATGCTGTTCATTTTGCATTTTATTCAACATACATACATATATCTAGAATCTTCTGACCACAGGGAACTCACAGGTTCCAGTTAGTGTCCAAGGCAATCATCCAAGATCACTGTATGCTTTGCCCAACTCTGATCACATTTCCTTTTTTCCCTCAACTTAGGGCACTGCTTCCCCAGGAGGACTCTACCTGCTGTCACTGCAGAAAATCTGATATATGGATCTCATTTTTCTTCCATTCAGTATAACCTGGCTCAACCAGTAAGATTCCAGAATTACCAGTTACTGTTTGAGGCAAATACCATCAATAACCTCAGACACATGAAAATTAATCACTGCCTCTCAGCTGTTGATTGGCCATAGGAAAAAATGGACTAGAAATTTCATCTTACACACTTGTTTCATCCCTATGGCTTCCTAAAATGAGTTTACCTGGATGCCTGGTAGCATTTTACTGCATTTATCTTTTTGCCAAACTGGACATTTACCAACTGAGTGAGTTCTCTGTTCCCTGCTGCCTTTGGGCTCTGACTTTGTTGTATCTGGTCCTAGATCTGTGCTTGCCTTGATCTTCCTATCCATGAGATATTTGACTCTTGGCTGTGGTCATATTATCTAATTTATCTCCTGTGGCACCTACCTTGAGTTTTCCACATTTAATGACCTATTTTTCTCTGTTCTCCACTGATTTTTATAGTGCTGGTACTGTAATATAATTAGCATTATTAAATAAGAATTTGTCTTGGGACTTGTGATACCTGAAAATTAAGACTGAATATATTAAATTCTTATATTTTCCAAGAAACCAAGTATGTTTTTTAAACTATTTGTCTTTAAAGGTATAAAAACTCCCCTGGTTTATAGCCAAGCTCCATCAGTGATAATTAATTATAATAAAGAGGCTGAATGAAAACTAGAACTTTGCTTGGACTTTAAGTTAAAATGGGGAAGCAAATCTCTCTGGATTACCAAGGAGGATTTACTCTCCTCAATGTTCTGTGGGTAGCTTAAACTAAACACGTGCAATGGGTAATGTTTTGAAAATTATTGATGTGCTGTTTTATTGTGCCTTTCAGAGTACAAGACCATTGTCTTATTTGCCTGAGGCAACAGTATGCCTAGGAGAGATTAGGATATATTTTTTATAGGAGGAATGCACAGAGAAAGCCCCCAAACAATAAATATGAGAAAGGAATAAAGGTGGAAATGGAAAGAGAGGTTTTGTGGGGTTGAGGTCAGTACTGGTAGTTTACTCTCATGATGATAAATCAGATCATTAGCTATTATAGAGAGAGGAGATCCATTATTTTCATATTCCCTATATTTAACTGTCTTGAGTAGTCCTTCATAGCCCTCTTATAATTGATGGAATATAACCCTGCTTTTCATGAGGTCTTGTCCCAAGGGATTATGGAAAGGAAAAAGGAAAGAGACAAAGAGAGGAGAATAAACAGTTGCATGTCCATATATCCCCTTCTCTGGGGTTTTAGCCAGATAAGAGGTATGTGGAAAAACAGAGCACTAGCAAAGTCAGAGGTAGATCCCTGTTTCCCATTTGGTTCTTCAGGAGGAGGATGCTTGCAGGGGTCCTGTCCACAAGTGATGGACAAATACTTAAAGGTGAGATAGCCAGTGTAGCCTATTAAGGTTAAAAAATAGTCCCAAGGATTGGATTTTATAAGGCTTTTCTTGTTTACCATATGGATTTTTCCAGAAGATGATTGCCATCATTGAAGACTATAGCAAAAACCACCCTAACTACAGCCAGATAAGAGATGCAGGTAGAGCTCAGAGATGTGTATGGCAAGATCTGTTTTGAAGGTAGTGAGCTATGAATGACACAAACAGCAGTGTTTGTGCCAATAGTATGGCCAATAGGCTTTTAGCATCAGAAAACAGAGCAATCAGAATTCAGGAGGACAAAAGTCCTTGCTAAACCATTAGGGAGTAAGAGTGAGACAACACGAGTGTCAGAGGATTTTATGTCTCCTCTCCCTTACCACAAGGACACAATAAGCCAAATTCCTCCCCCACAAGCAAGGGATCAGTCATCTGAACATATTTTATCAAAGAGACACTAGATTCAAACTAATATTTAAATGGGATTGCACACTTAGTTATTCATTTTTCTCATTTGTCAGGAATGGATGGGGTTCTGGAAAAAAGGCATGTTTACAGTAAAAATGCAGCAATCATTTTTTCTCCATACACCTAAATTCTGGCATGAGGACTCATGATTTTACTATAGATAGGTTTTATGGTTTGGATTTAGAATGTCCCCCTACCTCTCATGGAAACATGGAAGCAGGGCTTGGTTGCTAAGGAATGTTCTCTGAGGGCATGGTCTTGGGGAATATATATGGTTCTCTCCTCCCCTTGTTGCTTTGTGCTTCCAGCCTCCATGATGTGAAAGCAGAGCCCTTGTGGTCTCCCTCTTTCCACTTCCAGCCACCATGCCCTGAGCTTTGCACACCTGCCTGACAAAGATTGAACCTTTTAAATCTCCAAAAACTGTGAGCAAATAAATCTTCCTTCCTCTAAGTTGTGTGGTCATTTGTTTTGGTTCATGGCAGTGAGAATATTGCCCGAGACAAACAGGATTGCACACTTAGTTACTTTCCTTTTTCATACTTGTTAGGAAGCGATTGGGTTCTGGAGAAAGGTGTGGTCATAGAAAAGATGCAGAAATCAATTTTCCTCCATAGACCTAAATTCTGGTATGAGCAGCATTCATGATTTTACTATAGATAGGTTTTTCTTCCCATCATACTCATCACTGCCTACAGCACTGATATTCTGTCTGTCATTCAGGATCGACATCTAGAATTGTCTTTCATTCTGTTTTTTCTTTTCCCTCAACATCTAGGTTGTCAAATTTTGCAAGTCTTCCATTTTTTAGTTTCCTTTGGTTCTCCCTTAAGCAGAAACCCTCTCACCCACTTCCCCCAAAATACTATATACACCTTTGATTATAGTACTAATCTTAATATTTTAAAATAATTTGTTTCCAATTCTACCTCTTACATTAGATTATAGACTACTAAAATATTATTTGTATTTTATTTACAGTATGTTATTACCAGTATTTAACATGGTAATTCTATTTCTATATTTCATCTAATTCATCAGAATCAGAACATGGTTATGCTACTTCTTCCCTCCCCCAACTCTGTCATTTTTCTCAAGTTACTCATCATTTGCTCCATCTTCATGGAAATGCTCTCTCTTCTACCTTTACCTGTTTCCTTTTAACTGCGAACACCTTGAGAGCAAGGCCATTCTTTCCCATTTACTTGGGCATCCTCAGCACCTGGTCAGAAGAGCTGCATTGTAGAACTAAACAAACAGAACCACAGTGCAATGGACCCTCCTATGGCAATAAACAGGGATCTCATACACAGAACATAATATATGACACATTGGCTGGGCATGGGTGTACACACCTACAATCCCAGTACTTGGGAGGCTGAGACAGGAGGATTGCAGTTTCAAGACCAGCCTCAACAACTTAGCCAGACCCTCAGCAATTTAGTGAGACCCCGTTTCAAAATAAAAAATAAAAAGGATTGGGGGTGTAGCTCAGGTAGAATGCCCCTGGCTTTAATCCCTAGTAACACACACACACACACACACACACACACACACACACACACACACTACATGATACATAATAAGTAGCTTCTTAAAAACACATGTGGAATGGATAGGTGAATAAAGGTGAGTAAAATATTTTATATTTTTAACCACTCTCTAAACATAAATCTTGATGCCTATAATTTACCAGTCTGTATAAGAAACTGAGATGAGATTTTATTTATTCATTTTGACATCTGCCTTATATCATTTGTGTGTGTATGTGTACATCTATGTGTGAAACAACATTTGCATCTCTCCTTTGCCTACTCTACCTATATTATGTTCTTTAGGGAGAGGAACAATGTCTTAGTCATTTATTTTTATAATTCACCATCACATGACATATAAACACTAATACTTTTTAATTGAATTATAGCTAGAACCATTCATTTTTTAATAGTACGGCTTCCCTTAATTATTTAAATTAGATTTGTACTTTCAATAAGGATGAAATATACGTGGTTGAAAGAACAATGTCTTATCCTTGCCCTGTCCTCAAGACTTTGTACCATTTTGAGAATATAATGGCACATTCAGAAATATTTTCCAAATCATTAACTTTGATTTCCCAGGTGAATAAATTATTTTTGAGTAGTGGTTTGAACACTGGAGATTTTGCCTTATTTGGCATCTGGATGTGTCTGACAGATGATTTAAAGAGTCCTATAATTATAAAATATGATCGTTCATTGAGACAGATGTACATATGGTGCACCTTTTGAAATTAAATAAAGAGTGCCTGAGTCTAACATCTGTGTGGAAGGCATCTATCATGGCAAGTCTCAGGAACTACTTGATACTTACCTTGCTTCCACCAGAAAGAGTCCTTCATGATGCTTGTTTTATAAAAGTTTACTATTTCCTTTCATATATGTAGCTTTACAAATTTGGTTTTGTTTGACAATTATAAATGTCCTTTACAGCCATAGATTTGTTAGATTAAATTATAAATTGTGTTAGGATGTAGACAAAGATGTTACAACAAAAAAGTCCAACATAGAAACTTAAAGTCCAAGTTCATTTCTCTTAAAAATAAACCTCCAGAAGTGAGTAGTCCAGGCTGCTTGGGTGGCTCTGCTTTCCTAGGTCACTCGGTCACTCAGGAACTTGGCTTCATTCATTCTACTCCTCCATCGTCCCTTAGGGTATCTGGTGTACTGCATCCAGGCAGGATCACCATTTTGCCCATCATCTAACTGAAACAACTGGGAAGGGGAAGCCCAAGGCAAGCATCTTGTTTTTAAGTTGCTCACATAACTTCCTCTCATATCCTATGGGCCAAACTTAGGCACAAGGCCATGCTTAGCAGTAAGAAATACTGGGAAGCATTGTTCATAAGATGGGTGAATAGATAGCAAGTTACAACTCCAAAGAGTCTAAATTATTAAAAAGAAAAGGTAAGAAAGAAATGTGGGTGAATGGTCTGACTCATTATGCTCCTATGGCCATCTTCCATGAGTATCTTCTTCCCACCTGGAGCCATTTTCTTGCATTGAAAAAATGAGGAAGCCAATGTTCTTTTAATTTGTCCCATCCACATGAAAATTGAAGCTAACCTAGTGTATTTTTCAATTTCTCAAGTCTGACCTTGGCTTCTTGTAACCTGGTAACTCATAAACTAATATACATTTTGTGTGTCTCTAACAACCAAGGAATAATGGTGGAGCTGGAATACTATAACAACCAGGAGAACCTTCTGTTCATATAATAAAGGAGGAATGGGAGCAGTCACTGCTCCATAGAAATGACAATAACCTGGTAATACAGTAATTTTAAGACCCTTGTTCTGGCACTGGGGTTAGTTACTCCCTTGGACTCTTTCACATATATTTGAGAGGAACTCTCTGGTCTGTTTTCATTGAAATTATGTGGCTCTTCCCTCTGGGGTGGAGTGGGTTTTTTCTTTCCATTATCTTGCTCTTCCATAACCAATATGTACATTGAGAGCATGCCCTCCATGAGCCCTGCTTTAGGGACAGTCACAGGCTCTGCCTAATCAGAATCATGGCTTCCTTGCAGCAGAGCTCCCTCAAACACTCATTAAACTTCCGGACTACTTGCTTCCAGTGCAATTCATGTGAAAGTCACCTTATGCAAAGATTATTTTTATTCATATTTCTGAAGCCTTTGAGATATTTTCTTCTTTATTGCATCTGTGCTTGAAACCTTCCTCTCACCTTCAATTTAATACTGACAACATCATCCAAAAATATAGGCATTAAGCAAGATGTTAATCTGAACTCTAGCCCTGCACTTCTTCCTTTGCTTGGCTAAAAAGTCTTACTGAGAGAATTTTAAGAAAGGCTCTGAAGGAGAGAATTAGCTTTTGCTGTTTGGAGCACAAAAGCAATTGACTCTTCCAGCCTTGTGAAGCCATATATCTCTCAGTCAAGGTAGATGGAGTACAAAGGCAGAAAGTGTGTCCATTAAGAAGGCTATTTTCTTCTGCCTCTTCTTGCAAGTTGACCTGTTCTTATAGAAGCTCTTTTTTATCTTACAGAAATTTTCTACAAAAAGCAAGGAACTATCATCATTCACTTATATTCTGAATTTTCCACTCAGTTTTCTAGGGCAACAGGCTCAGTAAGTATCTTGCTGTCCTTCCAATTTATTACAAAGTATATACTTCCCTATTACTTTCCCATGGAACAAAAAAGGTCCTTAGATTCCAATAGTTCAAAATGAGTTTACTCCTTCTTTTCCACATGATTGCTAAGCCAATAACAAATATTTTGAATATTTATCATTATACCCTGCCATAACTCTCACCAAATTTTTATATTAAATGATTAAAGGATACATCTCTATAACAACTGAAGCAGAATAAAGTTATTTAAATAAGAGTAGAGGTTAGGTTATTTATTCATATCCTCACCAGAGAGGAAAGGGAGTAGGCTCAATTCAGAAAGTCACTAATGGATCCATATTTGTTCATCAGATAATATCCTCTTTCATACACCATTATCCAATAGGGTATTATTATCTTCTATGGTGCTGGTAATCTTCCTATGGAGGAAAGATTAAATGTGAAGTAATTGGCTTCATCTTCAAGATTATGACTCTGAATTTGCTTATATGACTTATAGTCCCATTTTATTTGACCTAAACAATCTAATGGTGTGTTAATTGGTTTTCTATCACTGTGACAAAATACTTTTTGACAATCAACTTAAAAGGAAGAAAGGTTTATTTTGGTTTATGATTTCAGAGCTTTCAGTTTATGGTCTCTTGGACTGCTTAGGGCATATGGTGATACAGAACATCGTGGCTGAAGCATGTAGCAGAGGAGCCTGCTCACCTCATGGTAGCCAGGAAGCAAAGAGAGGAGGAAGAGGGGCCAGGGTGTCAATATCCCCTTCAAGGGCACACCTTTAATGGTCTGACTTCTTTCCACTAAGCCCCACCTTCTAAAGGTTTCATCACCTCCAAAAAAAAAAAAAAAAAACCATGGGCTGGGAACCAAGCTTTCAACACAAGTGCCTTCAGGGGTCACTCGAGGTCCAAATTGTATCACATGGCTACACATAGCAACTATGAAAATCAAGTTTGTAGTTGGGTCTCCCAATCCTATGTAAGCTAAAAGTAAAATAATTTTATTATTAAAAGAGTGTAAGGGAAAAAAAAGAAGAAAGAAACAGAAAAAAATAAGACAAGAATGAACTCTGGAGGCCAGTCAGCAACATAAAACATTATAAAGAGCAAGTTTCATTGTGCTCAATTTCAAAGAAATTTATTGTCGACTACTGAGGATTGATTTTGTTCCGTGTTTCAGAATTAAAGCATTAATAACAAATATCTCTTAGTGGTTATTTAAGAAGGACATGGTTTCCATCCCTTTGGAATTGTCAAAAAACATAATCAAGTAGAAAATTCTTAAAATTTGGAGAAAATATCTCCATCAAAGCAATAAGCAAACAATTTTATTAGTAATTTCTTAACATATTCAATTTTGTAAGTAATACAATATGTGTTAGCTGATCTCGTTTTTTTCCTTTAGCAATTTATTTGGGTCACTGCACTTTTTATACTACTCTTGAATATATTCTCCACAGAATTCTCAATTGACTGCAGAAATGATTAACAGTAGGTTTCCCTGCTGTTCAACTCAGTCATTCATGACTTCACCAGATGGTTTTGCTTTTTGGGCTGATGACTTTTTTTTCATACTCTCCCCCTCCCCTGGATATAGTCAAGAGCTAAAATATGACACTCGCTTTGGACTTTGTGACTAAAGTGTAAAATACTATTCAGACAAATCTTTTATTTTCTTCATACTTAAAGCTAATGACCAGAGTTTGCTATTGTAGGTAAGGTAATTTTAAAGTATACCTATTTTCCTCAATTCCTTTCTTTACATATTCCTTTGTTATTCTTGTTTCCCAGTAATTGAAGTGCCATTAATTTTTACCACCTTTTGCAATCTTCCCTTTGGTTACCCTATTACTTTTATGGATTTGCTTTATTCAACAATTTTATTTAATGTGTTGGTCAAAGTCCTGCTGAGGGAAGCTTATCAGCTATTACTCATCTGATTAGTTCCAGCCTGTATAAACAGCACATAGTTTGAGGCACCGTTAAGTAGAGAAAGATATACATGTCTGAAAATTTATCCCAGCTTTTAATCCAGTTATGTAAATCTACCAGGCAGTTAAAACATTTATGAAACTTAGGGTCTTTCACTGCTCTTATAACATTTTTAGAAGTTTCTATGTTTCTTAGCATATATCATATTTTTATAACTTCTTTTATAAATGTTTGGTCTCAGAATTAGAAATGAAACTGAATTCTGGTACCTGCCCCAATTTGCTGAATCAGATAATTAGGACAAGCATTTTGGAAGAAGGGAAAAATAAATTTATTGATTTGCTAGCAAACTGGAGAAATCCAGTGAACTTAAGAGTTCAGAATCAAACCCTGGATTCTCCCTGAACAAAGGAATCAAGCCTCTTTTTAAGAGGTAGCTCTTCAGAGAGTCACATGGGCTTGTCAGAAGAGACAATTCATGGACTACATCATCCTTGAGTTAGTTCTTTCCCAGACTCACAGGTACCAGGTGTC
The DNA here is from genome assembly GCA_004027185.1 of Glis glis. Taxonomy (NCBI): domain Eukaryota; kingdom Metazoa; phylum Chordata; class Mammalia; order Rodentia; family Gliridae; genus Glis; species Glis glis. Next base: position 34,450 of record PVJS01008683.1, read on the forward strand.
TGGTCTTCACTCTGATCACTAAACTGATAAGAGTTGGTTACTTCTTAACATGGGGAAGAAATAGGGGCTGGAAGAAAAGAGGGAAGGAAAAATGTCATCTTTGAAACAGGCCATCTGTTGGCTGCCAGCACTGGAAGCAGGCTGCCATTACAGAAATATGGTGGAATAGAAGAAGAGAGTGAGTTTTGGTTGCTCCGAGACTCAGAACTCAACCAGTGGGAAGATTGATTCTTGGCAAGAAAACAAAGACAGCAGAAATGTGGTGGCATTGGATGCAGCACAGAGAGCAGAGGACTGTAAAAAGCTCCATATATCTCATCTCGTGAGCAGAGAATGGAGGCAGGCAACATTTTGACAAGCCTGTGCCAGGGCTGGAAGCTGGTGGCTGCTGGGAAATGGCAGCTCTCAGACCAACTCTAGCAAAGAAGAAGCAAAATCTTGTTGAGCCAGTGAGTGCAAAAAACCATCATCAAAAGCAATCACATTCTTCTCTCCATGCTCGAATACCTCAATACTGTGATTACCAAGACCACCCATCCAAACTGCCCAGCAAACTCCTGTGGCTACAGCTGACCTCAGACCAAGAAATGACAGGACCTTCCTGGAGGGAACACAGTGGCTACAACTCACCTCATCAAGACTACTGTGAATCTACATACCAACCAGCCATATCACATAGCAAACTCCTCTGCCTACAACTGAACTCATCCCTCCCTGCAGGGATCCAAGAGACACTTGTCAAAACTGAATTTATAAACTGTCCCAGTGGGAGCCTGCATGACTACAGGGACTTGTGTGGCAACAAACAGATCCACGGGGTCTTGAGTTTGCAAATTATCCCTGTGGAGGTGCGGGCAGGGGCCTCAGTTGAACTTGGCAGAAACACGAATAGTAGACAGTCCCTAGGAACAGTCGGGTGGGTGGGACCTAGGGTCAGCAGTTCCCTGAGTCCCTGAATGGTCTCCAACAATCACCACAGGACTGCCAGCAATGGTGTCTATGGAGTGAAATAACTCAGCCCACCATGCTAAAGGCTCAGATATCTATAAGCTCACACCTGGTGGTGTTTGGGTTAGGGTTAGGTCTCACCTGATTTCAGCTGCCCAGTGAAGCATAGGTATCCCTGGGGCTAAATAATTGAGCCATCAAAACCTCAGGCTCAGAAAGGTACAATCTCTCCCTACCAGAGGGACCAGGGGCCAGGAGAGGTTCACCGGATCACAACTACAGACTGAGAATGTAACACTCTTTATGCCAGCAGAGTTTGAGCCTGGCAAGCATACATGCCAGTGAATGACAGAGCTCCAGATGATTGCAAGCAGCAGATCAGCAGTGGTGTCCCTGGGCGGTCCCATTCATATTAAGACAGTGTACAAAATTATAAATAAAATGTGTACAGTGAATTGTCTTTAAAAAAAACCTTAACCAGCCAGTCCATAAGCTCAGAACATAGTAATTTCTGGCCCTTCTGAGCTTAGTCCAGTGACCACAGAGGCTGGAGGGCTGTGCTTTGCAAAATTTCATGGGTTTGTAACCAGCAGAGCAGCAGTGGTGTATGTGTGGCATTAAATCCCAACCAGCAGGCCACATGCTCTGAAAAGAATATCATAGTTTCTGGCCATATTGAGTTTGGGCCTGGAGAGCACTGTGGCATGCACAAATTATAAACTCCTGTCTGCATGAACTGAATAAGAATTATTTCTTGTTTGAGAGGCATGGGGGACAAACTCAAAGGTTTGATTATATGACACAGATTCATAGAGGCAAATATATAACCCCAGCATAGTCCTTATTATAAAGAGATAACACATAGACACAGGACTCACACAAAGAGGAAGAGGATGCCAAGAAAACGGAAATATAAACCTGAGAATTATGAAACATGAAAATAAAGACCAATGAGGAAACAATAAACTCCCACAACTCAACAACAAGGGAGATCACCAATACTGAGCTGCAGAAAATGCCAGAAGTAGAATTAAGTAGTTTGATTTTCAATATGATCAAAGGCCTCAGAAATGAAATCAGAGAAGTGTACCAGAAATATGGATAGAGAAATTGAGGCCCAAAGTAAGAAAAAGAGGCTTTGAGCAAAATGAAAGACAATAAATGAATTAAAGATCTCAATAGAAACCACCCCTGGCAGATTAAACCACATGGAAAATAGAGTCTCACTCTTGGAAGACAGCCCATTCAAAACTGACCACACAGTCAACAAGATAGAGAAGACAATGTGACAACATGACCAAAACATCCAAGAAATATGATAATATGAAATGACCTAAATGATGGATAATAGGCGTTGAAGAAAGTCTAGAAGTACAAACCAAGGGCATTAGAAACCTCTTCAGAGAAATAATATCAGAGAATTAACCAAACATAGGAAAAGAGATGGGCATCCGTGTACAGAAGTCATTCAGAATACCAAGACAAGATCAAGGAAGAACTGCTACACACCACATAATAGTCAAAATAACTAACATAGAGGTCAAGGAAAGAATCTGAAATGCATCAAGGACAAAATAACAGGTGATATTCAGGGGCAAAACTCTAAGAATCACTCAGGAATTCTCAACCCATGTCATGAAAGCCAGGAGGGACTGCTACTAAAACCCTGAGAGGAAACAACTTCCATCCAAGACTGCTATATCCAGCAAAGATATTCAAAATTGACAGAAGAATAATAACCTTCTGAGACAAGCAGAAACTAAAAGAAATCATGACTACCAAGCTGGCACTAGAGAAAATACTTAAAGAAATAAAACACAAAGAAGAAAAAAGAAATAATTACCAGAACCACAAAAGGGGTGAATTATACCAGATAGGGAACTAATCAGAGAAATAATACTATATCAAACAGAAAGTATAACTCAAAATGTCAGGAAACAAAAATCATCTCTCAATAATAACATTGAATATCAAAGGATTATACTCCCCAATTAAAAGGCATAGACTGGCAATGTGGATTAAAGAATGTAATCCAACTATATGTCAAGAAAGTCACCTTACAGGCAAAGATATCCATAGGCTAAATGGGAAAGGATGGAAAAAGATACCATGCAATGGAGACAGAAAATAAGCAGAGGTAGCAATGCTCATAAACGACAAAGCAGACTTTAAGCTAAAGCTTATCAGAAGAGATAAACTGGACCACTTCTTACTAATAAAAGTAATAATACAACAAGAAGATGTAATGATAGTAAACATTTATGTCCCAATTGTGGGCACACAACCTTCTAAAAAACAAATTCTTCAGGATATTAGACTCAAATAGACCCAAAAACAATAATATTGGGAGACTTCAACACACCACTCACACCACCAGATTGATCTTCCAGGCAAAATATGAGTAAAGACTCTTCAGAGCTAAATTACACTATAAAACAAATGGATCTATTAGACATATACAGAATATTCCACTGAACAACAGCTGAATACACATTCTTCTCAGCTGCTCATAGAACCTTCTCCAAAATAGACCACATTCTGGATCACAAAGCAAGTGCCAGAAAAATTCAAATAATGTAATATAATTCCTTGAATTTTTACAGACCATAATGGAATAAAATTGGAAATCAACAACAGGAAGACCAAAATAAATTACATAAATACATGGAGACTGAATGATACATTTTTGCATGAGGACTGAATCAGAGATGAAATAAGGGGGGAAATAAAAAAAATTCCTAGAATTAAATGAAGATAGGGATGCAACATACCAAAATCTATGGGAGACAAACAGGAACAAACTAATCCCAAAGCCAGTAGAAGGCAGCAAATCTTAAAAATGAGAGCAGAAATCAATGAAATAGAGAACAAATTATATATATATATACATATATATATATATGTATATATATACATATACATATGTATATATATATAACAAAATGAAAATCTGGTTCTTTGAAAAAATTAATAACATTGAAAAAACCTTAGCTGACATAATAAAAAGAAAGAGAATCAACCCAAATTATTAAAATCAGAAATGAAAAAGGAGATACCACCACAAACAGTGGGAAAATCCAGAGGATCATCTGAAACTATTTTGAAAATTTATACTCCAATAAACTGTAAAACATAAAGGAAATCAACAGATTGCTAGATACAACTGACCTAAATTGGAACAAGAGGATATACAAAACCTAAACCAACCAATAGAAAGAAAAGGGATAGAAATAGCAATAACAAACTTTCCATCAAATTAAAGCCCAGGTCCAGACAGATTCCCAGCCAAATTCTACCAAACCTTTACAGAAAAACTAAACCTAATACTTCACAAGTTATTCCATGAAATTCAAAGAGATGGAATCCTTCCAAACTCCTTCTATGAGGACAGTATCACCTTAATACCAAAACTGAATAAAGATCCCTCAAGAAAAAGAAATTATAGACCAATATCCTTGATGAACAAATTCTAAACAAAATAGTAGCAATATACATTCAAAACCATATCAAGAAAATTATATACCATGACCAAGTTTGTTTCATTCCAGGGATGCCAGATTGATTCAGCATATGCAAATCAATACATGTCATTCACCACATAAGTAGAACTAAGGAGAGAAATCACATGAACATGTAAATAGATGCTGAAAAAGTATTTGACAAAACTAATACCCATTCATGTTAAAGTCACTGCAGAAAATAGGAATAGAAGCAACTTACCTCAACATCATTAAGGCAGTATACAATGAAACCAAAGCCAACATCCTATTGAATGGGGAAAAATTGTGGAAATTCCCTTTAAAATCAGAAACAAGACAAGGAGGCCCACTATCACCACTTCTTTCCAAATATACTGGAGACTCTTGCCAGAGTGATAAGGCAAGAGAAGAATATCAAAGGAATTCAAATAGGAAAAGAACTGAAATTATTTCTATTTGCTGATGACATGATCCTATATTTAGAAGACCCCCCTCCACACACACACAAAGAAAATCAAGCAAAAGACTTCTAGAGCTGATTAAAAGATTCAGCAAAGTAGTGGGATACAAAATCAATCTAAAAAAATCAGTAGCTTTTCTATATACCAACTAAGAATCTACTGAATAAGAAATCCAGAAAACAATTCCATTCACAGTAACCTTAAAAACAATTAAATACCTTGGAATAAATCTAACCAAGGAGGTAAAAGGCCTCTACAACGAAAACTATAAAACAATAAAGAAAGAAATTGAAGATCTTAGAAGATGGAAAGATCTCCCATGCTCTTGGATAGGCAGAATGAATATTATCAAAATGGTCACTCTACCAAAAGTGATCTGCAGAGTCAATGCAATCCTTATCAAAATATCAATGTTATTCTTCACAGATCTAGCAAAATCAGTCCTAAATTTTATACTGAGAAACAAAAGACACAGTATAGCCAAAGCAATTCTCAGTAATAACAACCATGCAGGAGGCATCACAATTCCTGACTTCAAATTTTACTACAGAACTATAGTAATAAAAACAGCATGGTATTGGCACAAAAACAGACACATAGACCAATGGAACAGAATAGAAGATATAGAAACAATCCACACACTTATAGCCAATTGATTTTTGACAAAGTTGCCAAATACATACATTGGAGAAAAGATGGCATTTTAAACAAATGGTGTTGGAAAAACTGTCTATCCATTTGTAGAAAAATAGAACTAAATCCTTACCTCTCATCCTGCACAGGAGTCAAATCGAGATGGATCAAACACCTGGAAATTAGAACAGAGACTGTGAAGCTACCAGAATAGGGCATAAGTCCAACATATAGGCAGTATAGGTCCAATATATAGGCACAGGTAGAAACTTCATCAATAAGACCCCCAAAGCTCAGTAAATTATAGCAAGAATTAATAAATGGGATATAATTAAACTAAAATGTTTCTGCTCATCAAAGGAAACCATCAAGAGTCTAAAAAGAGAGTCTATAGAATGGGAGATTATTGCCAGCTCTTCCTCTAATAAAGGACTAATATCTAGAATATACAAAGTACTTAAAATACTTAACACTAAAAACAAATAACCCAATCAAGAAATGGGCAATTCAACTAAATAGATACTTCACAAAAGAAGAGATACAAATGGCCAATAAATACATGAAAAGATGTTCAGCGTCATTGGCAATCAGGGAGATGAAAATCAAAACTACACTGAGATTCCCTCTAACCCCAATGAAAATGATAATCATCAAAAAGTCAAACAACAATAAAGGCAGGTGAAGATGTGGGGAAATAGGAGCTCTTCTACACTGTTGGTGGGATTGCAAGTTAGTTCAGCTGCTATGGAGATCAGTGTGGAGATTCCTCAGAAAACTGGGAATGGAGCACCATATGATCCAGCTATACCACTCCTGGGTATCTTTCCAAAGGAACTGAAATCAGAATATTGTAGTAATATATGCATATCCATGTTTATAGCAGCACAGTTCACAATAGCCAGATTATGGAACCAACCTAGGTGTCCATCAACAGATGAATGGATTACAAAATTAAGGGATATACATACAATGGAAATCTACTTAGCAATGAAGAAGAATAAAATGATGTCATTTTCAGGAAAATGGATGGACCTAGAGAATATTATGCTAAGTGAGATTAGCCAGTCACAGAAAGTGAAGGTTCACATGTTTTCTCTCATATGCATAAGCTAGGGAGTAATCGGGATACCAGAGGGACTTCAGATAATGGAGGAGAAACTCCAGTGGAGCCAGTGAGGTGGTCTAGGGGAGGGTAGGAGGAAAGGGAGAATCAGTGAAGGAATCTCTTCAATTGAGGTTATGTATATATGTGAGACTACCAATGCCAGTCTCAGTATCCTGTAAGGGGAAGGTGGGAAGTAGGGAGGGAGCCGGGGGAAAGCCCGCCAAGTACTGTGTGCATGTATGTCCCTATCACCATGAACTGCATTATGATGTGAGACTATAATGCACTAATAAAAGTATATAAAAATAGAAAAAATTAAAAAATAAATGGTTTCTGAAGTTGGCAAAACTTTTAAAGATCTTTCACTGTTAGCCTATAAAAGTCATTAAATCACTTGTTCTGCATTTTTTTGAAACTACTGACTTCTAAAAGTTTCATTTATACATCTAAGTAATATTTTTTGGTAAAAAGAACAAGTTTGAACTTTGGTAAAAAATAGATTTTCATTTTTTAATCAGAATATATATATATATAATCAGAATATATATATATATATAATCAGAATATATATATATATATTTTTAATCAGAATATATATATATAATCAGAATATATATATATTTAATCAGAATATATATATATTTAATCAGAATATATATATATATAATATAATATATATATATAATATATATATAATATAATATATATATAATCAGATTTTCATTTTTTAATCAGAATATAATATATATAATCAGAATATATAATATATATAATATATATATAATCAGAATATATATATATATATATATATACTTACCTGGCAGGGGAGATACGAAGGTGGTTTTCCCAGGGCAAGGCTTATCCATTGCACTCTGGATGTGCTGACCTCTGCGATTTCACCAAATGTGAGAAACTAGACTGCATAATTTGTCCTAGTGGGGGACTGCGTTTGTGCTCTCCCCTGATTTAAAAAAAATCAGAATATATAAATTTAGCTTCAAATGAGGTAGCATCCCTAGAGAATCTAGCATTAAAATGCCTTAGATAACTTGTCCAGAGTAATACCTGGGGCAAGTCAGGGCAAGGGTGAGGAGTGGGGGAGTCTTAACAAATTTATAGTCTCTGCTCTTCCAGTACCATCTAATGCTTTTTTGAGCCACATTTTTAGTTTTATAATGTGAATCTCAGTTGCCTATACTAATTGTCCAATAATTTATATTATTAAAGGTTAAGTTAAAATGTATAAACTATGCATCATTCTTGAGAAACAGAAAAACTTTGCTTTCATTAATCATTATTATTCAAGGAAAGTCTCCGAAAGTTATTGAGTTTTGAAATGATTACCTTGATTTTTTAATCCAACAAACAAGGTTGATTTAAACATAACTACTTGAAGAAAGCAATTTTAAATGTTTTCTGTCAATTGTTTGTTGGTTTTAATTACTGATTTTATGCCTGTGTATACATTTTCAATAAAGAAAACTGGCTACTATTTTTCTACAGACATTTTAGAATATATTTTCCTTGAAGGCATGGATCTTGCATTTTATATTTCTAACTCTTATAAGGGGTATGGCACACAATACACACTCAGTAAATATTTGTAAATAAATGAATACATACATAGTGTGTGAATGTGTATATACATTTTATATATACATTTCTATACATATTATAACATATATATATATAGATATAGATATATTAAACTCTACTAACCACCTATACTGTTTGATAGGTTAGTCTGTTTAAAAATGCCATTGTATGTTCTTTAAAAATGGTATACGTGATATTTGAGCAGTCTTGAAATGGGGAGGGGAAAAGATACTTGAGAAAATGTTCAGAGAAGGAGAGACTAGGGCATTGCAGGCAAAAGGGTAGCAATATAACCTGAGTATGTGGTGACCCACAGTTTGTTGTTGTATCATAAGATGCAAAGCAACAAGGGGCAGGAGATAAGGCTGGAAACTGGGTAGGAGGAAGGGCAGAAGCACTCTACCACCTAATAGGTAGCAGAGTTGTAGAATATTATTTCTTGATCCAATCACACAGTGAGCAAGCATTTGCTGAGGGAGGGCTTCCTCTAGTGCTGGCCCCAGCTCATGAAGTTTTGGCTAACATGGCACACATGATCCCTGCATAGAATTCAGTCTTCCAGTTCTGGTCTAATAAAGAGAAATGCATTAATATAACAATATATACCAATTACCCTTATGATTTAAAGTGATCAAATCATAATTTGGTTTCTTTTGAGTTCCTGTAACTATTTTCTGCAAAAATTTGGAGCAAATTCAGTCATTTTACAAAAATTAAGGATTAATTCAGGGAAGGCTTGCCTTTTTCTTGTGTCTGCTTTCCTGTGTAGTAGAAAGCTGGACAGTGTTCACAGGACCACCAGATATATTCTTCCTCTGGAAGATTCCTGGACCAAAGACAGGCCATGTCCTCTGTTACAGTTTGGATTATGTCCACCACCCCAACCTGAGTATTTTGAAGTCCTAACCTCCAGCATGGGTACCTCAGAATATTACTGCATTTGGAGGTGGAGTCTTCAAAGAGGCGATTAATAATGTTTAAGTTCACTGGACATAGGTCCTGAGCCAATGTTACTGGTATTGTTATAAGGAGAGGACATTAGGATCCAGACCCAGGCACAGAGAGAATACCATCTACAGGCAAAAAAGAGAGATCTCAGGAGAATCAATATTGCCAAAGCTTCCCAAATGGTGAGAAAATAAACGTCTATTGTTTAAGCCACCTAGTCATGGGACTTTGTTATGAGAGCCCTAATAATTAATACAGTCCCAATGGAGATTTTCATGACATCTGAATGTCCTGAATACCAGTGTTTTATCAAAGTACTTAGATCTAAGAAGGCTAACACATCTATTTTTGTCTTTTAATCTACAGCTGTTACAAAAATCTTTCACAATGCGATATCAATAGACGACCATCTTACCATAGAGTCCAGTTACTCTGGGCTACTTTAAAGCTTGCTAATTTCCAAATCAGAGCATTTTATAACTTTAGCTCAGTTTCTTGAGATTGGCACTGTGGACTTCTGGAGCTCGACATTTCTTTGCTGGGGTACGCTGCTCTGTTCCATGGAAGGTGTTTGGTGGCATTACTAAACTTGACCCACTAGAAGTCAGTTGCACCTCTCCAGTTGCAAGAACAAAAAATTGTTCTCCCCAAGTTTCCAAATCTCCTTGTGAGGGCAAAATCACTCTTGGTTGAGAACCACTGCTTTACTTTGAAGACACAGATTGTGCTTTTTATGTGTATTTATTATTTGAGTTTGATTACTGGAGGAAGGTCACCACAGTGTGCCTCTGCATAGAAGAATCACTTTTCCTGTCCATATGCAAACTAGTTTTGCTGACACCAAGGGTTTGCTTTCTTTTTCTCTGACACTTTATTATTTGTTGAAAAATAGTCTAATTACAGTCTTCTTCTCTCAGAGTCATAGTTCTAATTATTAGTCACATTGACCTTTTCTGTTGAATAAAAAGAAACAAACGTTACATCATAAACCATAAAAACCCTGGCATTAAATGCTAGTTGAAAAGAAGTATGTTCATGCTCGACTCCCAAATTAGAAGGAAACATCTTTGCAAGGCCTATATTTGAGTGTGTTTAAAATTCTCTTCAGAAGATTTCTTTATTTTTAATGGAACAGACAGCAGGCTTTCATGACCACAAAATCCTTTTTATGAAAAAATCAAACCAAACTTTATTTATTGCTTAATGAAAAGACTTCTGTAGAGTTAGCATGCAAACAAATCCTTTCTGACTTTTTAAATCTGTAAGCCACATTATTCAAGTCATTTTTTGTTGAGTGTGGTTGAAATGAAGAGGCTTTTCTGCATACACTCAAGGGTGAGTTCTGTTAGAGAGCAGTGAACGGAGAGGCTGAAAAGCAGCCAGAGTCTACATGTAATAAATACAAACTTATTTTACAATACATTTTTAGACATTTCTCTAGAGTCCTTCTAGGGATTATCTCCGACAGAATATGAGTAATGTACACATTCTATAGTTACAATGTATTCTCCCTTACTCAGTGGTTTTTATTGTTATAATATATGCATTTTCAGTTAGACAGTTTTAGGGTGGACTTTTTAGATCTGGGTTAAAAATATTGCTGATTTAAAAAATAATAAATTTCTTATTTTAGGAATAAAGGCCAATTAAGAAACCCAGAAAGGCTGGAAATGGTAGCACATGCCTGTAATCCCAGTACTTGGGAAGCTGAGACAGGAGGATTGCCAGCCTCAGCAATTTAGTGAGACTCTTAGCAATTTAATGAAACCCAGATTCAAAATAAAAAGGGCTGGGGATGTAGCTTGGAGGAAAAAAAATGCCTCTGGGTTCAATCCCCAGAGCCAAAAAAAAAAAAAGAAAGAAACTCAGAAGAAAATCTGAATATCTGAATGACCAATGACAATCAAGATACAAGACTAAGATTGTGAAAAACTTGTAAAGCTTATGAAGGCTACTTTGACAAATTAACTCTTCCAGCATTTTGGCATGAAATAGTTTGAAAGATCATAAAACACACAGTGGTCCCTAACAGAATCATTCTTTACCATACATTAAATTAATCCAGGATATTAGTTATCAATCTTTGCAAGTATAGGCTATCCTTAATAAGGAAATCCATGCAGGCAGAAAGTAGATTAGTATTTGGTGAAGGCATGGGGGTGGGCATGACTTCTAGTAGGTATGAGGTTTCTTTTGGGGTGATGAAAATGTTCTGAAATTAGCTAGTCATAATGGTTGTACAAATCTCTGCATATACTAAAAATCATCAAATTATACATTTTGCAAAGACAAATTATATGGTGTGGGAATTATATCTCAGCAAAGGTGTTATAAAAAAGGAAGTCTAATAAAAAACAAAAAATTGAAAGAGAGAAAGGCATCCTTTTAAAAATGTTGATAAAATATATTCAGTGCTTATTAATGCATATATATAAAATTCTACTTATTAATGCATGCATGCATGCGTGTGTGTGTGTGTGTGTGTGTGTGAGCCTAGGGGTATTTTACTTCTGAGCTACACCCCTAGCCCTTTTTTATTTTGAAACAATGTCTCACTAAGTTGCTGAGGGCCTCACTAGATTGCCAAGGCTAGCCTTGAATCTGTGATCTTCCTGTCTCAGCCTCCCAAGTACTGGGATTACAGCCATGCACCACCATGCCCAGCTCAACAAGGCATATCTATTAGTACAATGAGGTAGGTAGTTTTGCAGACTTGTGAATATAGTAGCAAGAAAAAAAAATCCCTGTCCTCTTGGGGTTTACATGTTACTGGGAGCAAAAGAAAAGAGACAAAATGAAATTATCAAAATGCAATGTGGTGACAGGTGCTATGTGAAAAGTAAAGCAGTGTGTAAGAAAGATAAGGAGTGCTTGGGTGTGTAGCAGTCAAGGAAGGCATCTGTCTTAGGTTGGTTCCCTAGTAGTATGACTTAGGATAGGAATTTTTGTCCAAATGATTTATTTGAGGGAGGGAGAATTGTTTCCAGGACCAGGGAAGGGAGCCAAGTAGGACAGAGCTGGGTGAAACAATCAACAAGAATGTGGTCCGAGCTGATGACTTTCTGGGGGATCACGAGATCCTCTGGGAATAAGTCAGTCGGTCATGCTGCAGAGTTGGGTCACCTGGAGGTAGGGCCTGGCCTGTTGCATCCTGGGTCCGTTGGCTACTGGCTGAGGTAGCATGGTGTGGCCCAGGGGGAAGGCACCTCCATTGTCTGGGATCAATTACCCTGATTAAAGGGGGGGCAGCATGAGTCTTCGTTCAGCCAAGACTCACTGCAATGGGTTCTGGGTGCTCCTGCCTGTAAAAGAAACCCAAATGTGGCTCCAACAGTATACACTTACATATCTGAGGAGGAGATGATGGCATGAGGTGGGAAACTAGCCAAATATTTTCAGGAAGAATATTCCAGGGAAAGAGAACAGTGAGTGTAGAGATCAGGGCTTGGTTGGCTTGAGGAACATCGCCATGTCCAGTGTGCCTAGAATCCCATGAGCACGAGGGTAAATGGAAAGATGTGGGGAAGGCAGGGTCCAGAGCAGATCATGTGAAGCTCTGTAGGTCACTAAGTGAGATAGGGAGTCATTGGGATCTTCTGAATGAAGCACATTATATGGATTTAGTTTTAGAATGCTTACTTTATCTGCCATGGGGTGAATGGACTATAGGGAGCAAGAACATAAACTGCAGAATCAATACTTGCCCTTTTCACATCCTTCTATCGAAGAACCAGATGCTATTAAGAAGCTATTGTATATTTATTAATGCTTTAACATGGTTTTGCATGTGATACTTACAATTGGTTCATATGGACTTTTAGGTGCTATGTGTAGATGGAAGTGATATTCAAAAATATTTAGCAAGCAGTATTACAGAGGTTCCAATTAAGGTACAGTATTTATTTAGTCTATAGACATTTCTTGGTACACAAATAGATTTGTGGGTACCTTGTAATATAATCTCCTGACTTCTTAAGTGTTCAAAGGTCCAATATTAGATGGTAATGTTTGATCTTTTCTGAGAAAAAGGAGGAAATGCACTTGGGCCAAGTGGCATGACATCATATAATGGAAGGTAGAGTTGTTAAAAATGCCAAATATACATTATTTACAATAGTCAAATTAGGGAACCTACCTAGTTGTCCATCAACAGATGAATAGATAAAACATGGTATATAAACACATGGAATTTTACCCAGCCCTAAAGAGGAACAAAATTATGTCATTTGCAGGACAATGGATGGAACTAGAAAATATTATGCTAAGTGAGATCAGCCAGTCACAAAAAGTCAAAGGTCATATGTTTTCTCTCATATGTGGAAGCTAGAGAGAAAAAATAGAAAGCAAAAAGGACTTTAGATAAATGAGGAGAAAAGCCAGTAGAATAGTGGGATTGCAGGAGGGAGGCAGAGAGGGGGAAAAGGAAGAGTGAGGAAGGGAACAGTTCAAATAATGCTACAACTGTATATGAAGATATCACTACCAATGTCACTAACATGCACAGGGAAGGAAGAGGGGGTAACAGGGTAGGATATGAAGAGAAATACACAAGTGCTATATGCAGGTATGCTTATATCTCTTTGAATCTCACTATGATGTATAATTACAATGCACCAATAAAAGTATAGAAATGCAAACATAGAACATACATAAAGGTGTTAAGTTGGAAAGGATTTTTTAGGCTAGCAGGTAGGGGCTACAGCCTGAACAATTGAGGACTCCATTTTTGCCCTGTGGACCTGATCAATGTATATGTTAACTTCTGGTTTATTCTGTCTGCTTTGTAGCTTTCATCCTAAGAGTGGGCACCCAATCTCTTTTACTGGTTTTTGTATATTCAAAGTCTATGACAGTGCCTGCACTCCCTAGACACATGAATTGGAACACCTGAGTACTCTAACAATAGGATATTAATTTAGATGATGGGGTTGACTATGAAAAATTTAGTTTGAGGACAAAGAGATGCTCTGTGGGTCAAATCAGGAAAGGACCTTATTTCTCTAAACTCTCAATAGCTCGGCCTAAGGTTGGTAAGTCAAACCAAGAAGCCTAGTTAGAAATACACTAATTCCAAGCTGTAGATGGGGAGCCCCTTGCCACTGGATTTTTACATGAAAGTGAAAAAACTGTCTTATTTAAGTCACTGTACTTTTGGATCTTTTTGCTGTGGTAGCTTAGATTGTGCCTTTGCAAAGACAGTGGTATAGTTTGGATTTTAATTGTCTCCTGCAGCACATGTATTAGAGGCTTGGTCCCTAACTTTGCACTACTGGAAGGTGATGGAAACTTTAAGGGATGGGGCCTAGTGGGTAGTCTTTAGGTCATTGAGGAAATGTCTTTGAAGGGGACTGTGGGTCTCTAGTCTTTTTTTTCTCTCTCTTTCTCTCCTTTTGTTTCTCAGTCATAAGGTGAGTGATTTTGTTCCATCTCATGGTCCTACTATGATATGCTGCCTCACCACAGGCCCAAAAGCAATGGAGCCAATTGATCATGGGATCAAACTGCCAAAATCATGAGTCAAAATAACCTCATTTTCCTTACAAGTTACTTATCTCAGATATTTTGTTACAGTATCTGAAAGTTGAACAGATAACACAGATATCAACCTTAAATTAATGCTTCTACATCTATACTGACAACCCTAACATTTACTCTAGACCCCAGACATATATCCAATCAAACCTTTCAAATTGTTACTTGGAGGTCTGTTAGTAAAAACTATTGATTACTCCAGATCTTTGAATCCATTCTTCCTTTCTTTTCCCATTTCAATGCATAATGCTTTTCTTTATTTAATTGTCCATGGAAGAAAAGGCAATATTTTGTTCTGTTTTTAAATTTGCCTGACCCATCAACATAAAATTATGTTGAATCAGCCTCCAAAATAGATACCAAGCCTAACCTTTCTTACCTATTCTAACTTTCTTTTTTTCTTTTTTGCAATACTGGGGTTGAACCCAGGGGCATTCTACCTCTGAGATACACCCCCAGCTCTATTTCTTATTCTTTATTTTGAAACAAGGTCTCACTAAGTAGCTGAGGCTGGCTGCGTACCTGTGATCCTCCTGTCTCAGCCTGCCAAGTACTGGGATTACAAGCATGCACCACCACACCCAGCTCTGATTCTTTCTATCTTAATGCACGTCATGCTAAAATTTTGCTGAGATCTTCATAAAACTGGTCTACTCTTACCCATGCTTGTCCTAGAGTCTCATCTATATCATATAACCAAAGTAACCTTTAATTTGTTTATTTTTTTGTGGTGCTGGGGATTGAACCCAGTGCCTCATATGTGCTAGGCCAATGCTTTACCACTGAGCTACATCCCCAGCCCTAGGATAATCTTTCAAAACTAGAACCCAGTTTGAATCAATTCTCTTCTAACAGTTCTTCAAAAACTTCTATTATCATACTTAAAATCCAGAGCCGGGTGTGGTGGCGCACACTTGTAATCCCAGTACTTGGAAGGCTGAGACCGGAGGATCCAAGTTCGCGGCCAGCCTCAGCTACTTAGTGAGGCCCTCCCCAACTTAGTGAGACCCTGTTTCAAAATAAAGAAAAAAATAGGGTTGGGGTGTAGCTCAGAGGTAGAATGCCCCTGGGTTCAATCCCTAGTACCGCAAAAAAAACAATAAAATAAAATGAAATGAAATAAAATAAAACAAAATCCAGCACCCTAACCATGGTTTCATTATTTGGTTTCCATTTTTTTTTTTTTTTTTGCGGTACCGGGGATTGAACCCAGGGGTGTTCTACCTCTGAGCTACACCCCCGCCCCTATTTTTTGTACTTTATTTTGAAACCGGGTCTCACGAAGTTGAGTTTCCATTTTGATTATTATCTCCCTTGTCTATTCCATTCTGATGGCAGTGTGCCTTGCTTGCTATTTCTTAAGAAGTCCAATTTTTTTCCTGACTTAGAGTCTTTGGACTTCTCTGCTCCTTACTGCCTCGAACAGTTTTCCTTCATGAAGTGTACTGTACACATGCTCATTTTAATCAGATTTCTACTTTGATAGCTCTTCCTTGTAGTAGACTTTCCTGTCCACCCTTTTCCTGTCCACACACATTGACATGCATTAACACACACACACACACACACACACACACACACACACACACACACACTTTTCCCAGACCTTTTCCCTTGCTTTATTTTTTTCTTTATCTATGAGATTTCATATTATCTATTTGTTTAATTCCATTAGAATGAAAGTTTCCTGAGCGGAGACAGTTTGATTCTTTTCTTGAGCTTTATTGTCGGAGCCTAGGGCAGTGCCTGATAACTCTCAGGCTCTAAATCATTTGCCACTGTCGCTTATCCCCTTAAGCTCCTAACCTTCCCACATTCACTCAGGCTCCAGGCGAGGGAACAACAGCCTGACTTGGTCTGAGGACTAGTTTCATCCTTTGAGATCTTCTTTTTTAAACTATTGTGTATGTGTGTGCGTGTGTTTATGTATGTATAAATATGTTATGGGTGGCTGTGTGCATGTGTTTTAGATTTAAAGTCATTATTCTCCATAGATACATCTATAATCTATTAGGAGTATATATCCTTTCTGAGTATTCTCTAAAAAATGCACAATTTCTCCAATCCTCCAATCCTTAAATAATGCAAGCCACTGATGAAAGAAGATCCATACTCCACTATGCATCTCAATACAGAGTAACTGTGTAATTGCTCCATTTCAGTCAGTTGAAGGATAGACTTAGGGAACTGAGTTACACATTTAAGGGCTAGAGCTTGCAGGGAACCATGTTATGCATGTTGTATTAGAGAAATTGCTGCGGCTAGTATTCCTAACGTTGCACCATTTACTTACAGTAATTGAGGGTGGACAGGAATGAGGATAGACTGCAATAGGATGACAGCCTATATTGGTTCCAAATGACTTGAGTGTTTTAAACAGAATTTTATATTAGTTCAGGCTTTTTATTATATCTGGAGGCATTTGTTTTTCTTTTTCTGAAGAGCCTAGAAAAATAAATATGAATAGTTGTTCCAGAATTTACAAGAATATACATAACAGCCTCATCTAACATTTTTCCTTCTCTTTTTTTCTTACTGCTAGTGGGATACTATGATTAATAATGTATTTATTATATTGCTTGAGACCTGATTAGGTTTAGGAGTAATTTATTATAATATCCTATTTGAAACTTATGGATTTTCCCTTTTCAACCAACTCAAAGAGATTAAGATATTGTTTTAAAATATGTACTCTAAAGTGTATCAGAAATATTATTTGAAAGAATAAATATTACCTGCTGAACAGAAGTATACAATTATGAAAAATAATTCTCTACTTTTGGAGACTATATTATATAATAAACAAAGAGTATTTATTTGTGATCTTTTTGTTGCTAGTAATGGAATCTATTTTATTTATTTTGAAACAGTTTTATTGAGATGCAATTCACATACAATACATTTCACTTATTTAAAGTGCGCAATTTAATGATTTTTAGTATATTCACAATTTCATCCAATACCAAAAAGAAATTCTTTAGTACAAATCCTTGAAGTTACCTTTTACATACCCCAATCCTTCTTTAACAATCTTCTGTTTCTGTAGTTTTGCCTACTATGAACCTTTTATATACATGGAATCATGCAATATATGGGGAAGTGTGTGTGTGTGTGGGGGGTATACAGAACTGAACCCAGTGGCATTCTGCTACCGAGCTACATTGGCAGCCTTCCTTTTTATTTTTATTTATTTTTTATTTTGAGATAGGGTCTCACTACGTTGTCCAGCCTGGTTTGAAGCTTTGATCCTCCTGCCACAGCCTCCCAAGTCACTGAGATTAC
>PVJS01008684.1:5936-52534 GCA_004027185.1 Glis glis
AAAAAAAAAAAAAAAAAAAAAAAAAAAGCTGATTACCCTGATTTGATCATTTTATTCTGTATACATGTATTGAATTACCTTACTCTAATGTACCTGATAAATATGTACAAATATTATTTGTCAATTAAAATTTTTAAATGTTGGATTTATTGCTCCATTTGTTTTATAATCAAAATTCAAAATCTCCTCAATGGAATGAGAAAGATGAAATTTAAAAGAGATAAATGCAATGGCCTGAATAGTGTTTGAAAACTTAAATTTACAAGCATATGCTGCTCTACTTTCAGCTTAGAGAGAGTTTATATTTAAAAAGACTGTGAAGGTTATTTGGTTTGAAGCTCAACTTTACCCCAAAAACATGACAGTAGATTTTTTGTACATTAATGAAAACTTAGGTTCACATAGTAAAAGCACAGGAACCCACTCTCCCCCCAACTCCCTCACTCATACCTCAGAGAGGTTACTGTACATTATAAAGCCACATCTGTTCATTTTCTGGAAGCTACTTTTCCTAGGAGGTATCAACACCTTCGGTCTGAACACCATGCAATATAGGAAAGGATGAAACAAACTGTGGATATTTATCTTAGTAAAGGGAAGGCTAAGACAACAGATGATTGCCATTTTTAAAATGTGAAGCACTGATCCATGGAGGATCCAATGAGCAGAATTAGGATGCATAAGATAAAAAAGGGAAATTTTTTCAATAAAAAGATAACATATTTACCAATTTTTTCAATAAAAAGATAACATATTTACCAATTTAAAACTGTTCGAGCCTGGCGTGGTGGCGCATGCTTGTAATCCCAGTACTTTGAGAGGCGTAGACCGGAGGATCCTAGTTCGCGGCCAGCCTCAGCTCTCTCTCTCTCTGTCTCTCTGTCTCTCTGTCTCTCCCCCTGTCTCTCTCTCTCTCTCTCTCTCTCTCTCTCTCTACCTAGTGAGGCCCTCTGCAACTTCGTGAGACCTGGTTTCAAAATAAAGTATAAAAAATAGGGCCGGGGGTGTAGCGCGGAGGTAGAACGCCCCTGGGTTCAATCCCCGGTACTGCAAAAAAAAAAAAAAAAAGAACTGTTTGAGAATCAAATTGGCTGCCTCACAAAAAAGGGAGCCCTTGCTGCTCATCAGATGCATGTCCAGTGGAGGCTGGATAGCCATCTGTCAGCCTCTGCGCCCTTCCAGAGATAGTTTTTCATATTTGGAGGATTTTTCTGGCTTACAATTCTGTAGTTTGGTTGTGTCATGCAATAGCTTATTGACAAGAGGGTTTTGTTGTTGGTATTGCTGTTTTTGTTCATTTTCTATTCCCTGACTTACTTTACCTCTTGTAGAGCAGCACTAAATCTATTTGTATAGCACTTACTGGAGTCACATTGCAATATCTCTTTGGAACGCCATCCTCTGAAATGGTTTGAAGTCGTGCCAGCTGAGGCTGTAGCCATCAGTGTCACTTCCTTTCAGTGCTTTCATTCTCTCTCTGCCCTTGGAACAGTCCCAGCAGAGGCAAGGGTGAAGACTTTTTTCACAAACAGAATCAACATCATGCCCTGTCTTGATCCAACACAACAAAACAGGAGGTAGTTCTAACTCCAGAGCCACTGTTTCCAATATTCCAATATTCATGTGCTCGTCAGCAACATTTCCCTCCCAGTGACTCTGGAAAACCCTATTTGCACCATAACTTTACTAGCTAATGGCTGTGTTCTCAGAACAACCACCCTCGTTTTCTGCTGTATTTATCAGAGGAGAAGGGGGGATAGAAAAGAAAATATACTTTAGACCCAGGTGGAATCCAGGTTAAATAATACTCTCCATTACTCCTGTCCTCAGATAGAAAAGAATAATGGAGAAATTAGAATAAAGGTGAAAGCATTCATTAGACTAAGAATAAACAAGGAACCAAATGGACTGATTTTAGTTTCACTTGTTTTCGATGACCCTTCCCACCCACTTCGTGTGGAAAGGCTAACACTCCATGAAGTGAGCGAACCCTACATCGTCCCTCCTGCATTGTAAAATAGACTATGTGGCTGTGTATCTGCATGTGTGTGGCTGCAGCCTGAGAAGATGGAAGGAAGATGAAAGGTGCTCTTCATGTGATGTGAATTACAATGCTATCTTTGGATCTCCTTCTAGATTTCCTTTTGACCTTTTAGGAAACCTTAGACAAATTAGTGCTTGAGGTTCTACTCTAAGTGTCCATAATGTTATTTCAGGTCTCCTGCCAAGTGTGCTAAGTGTTTCATGGCTTCTTAAATATCAGTAGTTTTACCAGGATGACATAGAGCTAGCAAAGAATAGAAGAGTAAAAATGGCAGAAGGTACTTTTACATGTCATGCTGATCTACACAGATTATAGTAACCTTGAAGGTAGAAACCCTGGCTTCTCATGCTTAAGTAGTCCAGAGTCTAGATACAGGTTAAGCCCTTGATATTGTTCCCTAGAATGTGTGCTTATTCAATTAAAAAAAATTTGGTTTCCACCACAAAAACAACAGTGAGTTTCAAATTCCTAGAGATGAAATTCATAGTTTCTAAGGATTCTTGAGGGTTCTGCTCTTAAAATCTACAGTTCTGCCAAAGAGGTTATTGGTGATTCAGAGCAGAGATGTGAAACATTGAATATGCCAGAAATAATGTTTAAACCATATGCAGTTATTTAAAGGATCTTCAGATTGCGAGCTGTAAAGTCTGGACTGTGCTCTTTAAGAGCTGAGAGAGTCTAGGAATTAGAAAGCTATTTGGAGTTATCACTAAGGATAAGGTGCAAGCCTTCTTTCTACAAATCACTCACAAGCAAGCAATTGGTGCAGAACTTGTTGAAATTGTCTTTTAGAAACAATTAAGCAAAGAAGCAAAGTAAAGGCTCCCTTCCAACTGAAACACATCCTCTCCCTGCTGCTGCTATTGAATCCAAGGAAACTGGAAAACATTTAAACACTGGTTTAAGCCTCATTTCAGGTTAGATATGGTGGCAAGAAATGTCTAATGGTTCAAGGGATATCCTAGTATGGCACAAAATAACACCTTGATGTAGCCCAGACGTTTCAGAGCATAACCCCCTTAATCTGAGATGATTTTCCAGAGCACCATTATTTCTGCTCATTCCTGTAGTCAGTGAAGACCAGATGTCTCCCCTCCAGTTTGTTTGATCATTCATTCTTCATTGTATACAGTAAATATTGATTGAGAACCTGTCAGAAGGAAGGCCCTATTCTCAACAGTTGTGTCTAAGATTAAAAAATATCCCTGCCCTAAGAAGCCACCATTTGATCCACAGAGATGAGCACTGAATCACAAATGGGTCAATTAATTATTCAACAGGTGAGTTCTATAAGGGTACATTGGGAGCTAAAACCCCAAATACTGACCTGACCTCATTTGGGGGATCTGTAAAGGCTTTTCTGATGACATAATGTTATGCCTGAGATTTAAAATATGGCAGGAATTTAGAATTTATTTCTGCTGTTCATCTGAAATAAAACAAAGGAAATTACTTTCTCTAAGATTTGCATTTCCAAGTTAGTGAAAGTATTCTAGAATTCTTTTTAATACCTCTTATATGATTCTAACTGGAATCCCCTTTTTTCTCTCTTCTTCCCATAATGGCAGGAAAATGGGAAGGAAGGAAAAGGTAGAGTGACAATTGTTTCAATTCTATTTTTTTAAATCTATGAACTAATAATTACATCTTAATATAGCAAAACATATAAAATACAATAGTTTTATCAGGCAAGACAGAATAACCACTAAAAGACTGACAAGTTCCCCCAGGAAGCTGGGATGTAGTGATAGGATGGTTATTCCAGGGAAAGCCCATGCTGAGGTGTGAACAAGGCTGGACTTCTCCATGGCCTGAGGATGGGCTTCCAGTGCAGAACATGAGAAGGGAGTTCTGGGTTCCACATGAGACAATCTCTAGGGATAACCAGAAATAACCAAGTGAGATTTGGGGGAGGGATTTAAGGTCCTTGTGTAGCAAGCAAGGATGGCCACAATAAACTTGGGGGTATTGGCATTAAGAGGCCCATGTCTACCTACATGGGCTGATGAACAGGAGTTTAGGCTCTGGAATCTGTACCCAGCTACTATCCCTCCCTTATTAGCTTGACGAAACCACCAGAGTTTGGGTCTAAATTGCATATATTTTTATGTCACTTTCATGTTCAAAAATTCATCAAGGTTTCCTGTTCCTTCCTTTTCTGCATAGTATAAAAAGCCTTTTTAAATGCAGGTTTAAATTTTCCTGCTTATCACTCTTTTATACAATCTACATTCCCACCATGTCAGCAAATTTACAACTTCCCAAAATGAACTCTACAATCTCAAGCTTCCACGCTTTGGAATATGCCATTATTCTTACCTGCTAGGCTCCTTTTTACTCTATTCCCCCAAATACTACAGCCCAATTTGTCAAATTTCTACTTCTCTTCAACGGTTTGTTCAAGCACCATACCCTCTGTGTATCTACCTCTGACATTTTTACGCATAGCCCCTTGGCATTTTGCAGCTGCTTGCAGCTATGTGCTAGTTTTTACGCATATGACTGCCACCCCACTAGACTATGAAATTCTGGAATATAGAACACTAAATGTTATTTTTAATGTATATTCTCTAAAACAAATATTTTAGCTCTTATGCTTTGATTCTTTGCTGTCATTTCATTTGAAACTGCCATGTAAGACCTACAACCACAGCTATCTTCAAAACTATGAAATCATCTTGTTGAACTATTTTTTTCTTTTGTGTGTGTGTGTGGTACTGGGGATTGAACCCAGGGCATCCTACCTCTGAGCTACACGCCCAGCCCTGTAATCCTCCTGTCTCAGCCTCCCAAGTACTGGGATTTCACGCATGAGCCAACACACCCAGCTGTTTGAACTACTTTTGAGCTCAAAGAATATCATTTTTTTATTCAACAATTCTTAGGTTTCCCCCCTCATTTTAAGAAACTATAGATTCTGACAATTCACAAAACTAGGGCAGGCAAATGAAAACAGAGGTCTTCCCTTGAATAATTAGATCCTAATACAAATATAGAGTTTGTGCTTTATAATCTGCAAAGAATTACACAGATGGGTATTATTTATCTATCATCATCTCACAGCAGTGGATAAGAATCTTGGGCAAGTAAAGGGCTAGCACCAGGGAATTAGTTGAATAGCCTCTATGGATTGAAAGCCAGAGACAGTCCTCCACACTTCCTTGTGCTGGATGCTGCCAATTCCAGGGATTCCCAAAAGAAGTGAAACTCTCCACACCTGCAGTTTGGGGTGATCAAGTCTCCATTTCTCCATTCAGCAAATACTTGGCACTCCTTTGTTCCAGGCCCGGTTTGTAGGGACTGCAGATACTGCTGTAAACAAAACGGACTAAGTCTCCACTCTTACCAAGCATACACTCTGGTAATTTTATATAGGGAGAAAGCATTAAAACTTGGGCATGATTTTCCAAAAGTCAATTTCTTTACTCACAGACAAAAATTAGCCATTCTATTGAAATAAATGATCCTTCTTATCTCTACAACCATCTAGTTATAGCACAATGAGATCATAGAGCCAGTTATTAAGATGTTGCCACCTCATATGATAAAAAGTAAAGGGTGCCAAAAGGGTTGGCGGAAATCCCAATTTCAGGATCATTGAGATCTTTCTGCATGTTAATGAGGTCTTATCCCATCCTCTTCCTCATCTCTCGGATGATTTATTTATATGCAATCTAGAATAAGGAATTCACCACAATGCTAGTCATCTGCCTATGAAGACCATTTCTTAAAATGTCAAAATTTTAATTAGCCATCTATTAATCGTATGATTACTTTAATGAAATTAATTTTTTAAATATTTTATCTTCTTCAAGGAGAATATGGCATAAGTAACTGTAAATATTTTCTATTCTTCATGGGGAATATAAGTAATTGTTTAAGACTGAATTTGCTTTTTTTATTACAGCTGCTTTACACTTGTTGATATTTAAATGATTCTCTAACATAAAAGTTGCTTTTTAAAAAATACAATTAGCGTTGAATGTTTACATTTTCCTTAGTTTATTATAAAAAAATTCACCTAGGCCATGAAAACATGAACTTTATAGGAACCATTTACAATGGAGGTTGAAGGTGAATTGATGGGAAATTAATTGAATTATGATGGTATGAAAATATAAAAAACATTCTATTATTTCCTGTTATAAAAATAAAATACGCAATATTATTGGGATATCAAAAACACGGTGTTGAAATTTATTTTGAATTCTGCTCAGTATATTTTCCACTAGAACTTAACACAGGAATATATAAGAATCCCAGTGCTTTTATCATAGTTTGAAGTTTCATAATGGCAACAGACAAAAATGCTAAAAGAAAAATGACAATATCCTTAGATCAAATAATTTTACACATTCTGGAAACCCAATAGAGTAATTTATCAGGCATGTGAAAGAAGCATTTTCCTTTCTCCTTATAGGAGAGCTATTTGGTTTTATCCTAATTTAATAAGTATGTTACCTAAGGGCAGTAAAGAAGTTCTGAAAAGCAAAAGGAAACTAAAAGGGCAACAGAGCAATGGGGTGGCATAGTCCTCTAAAGAACTTTTATCTCCAGAAGATAAACAAAACCAGTTAAATGTTGCAAAAGATCCATTGTAAATCTAAAATAAAAGCCGGGCGTGGTGGCGCACGCTTGTAATTCCGGTACTTGGGAGGCAGAGACCAGAGGATTCAGGTTAGTGGCCAGCCTCAGCTACTTAGTGAGGCCCTCTGCAACTTCCTGAGACCTGGTTTCAAAATAAACGATAAAAAAATAGGGCCGGGGGTGTAGCTCAGAGGTAGAACGACCCTGGGTTCAATCCCCGGTACTGCAAAAAAAAAAAAGATTTAAAATAAAGAAAAAGGTAAAAATTCAAATATAATGAGTTACCAAAACTAGTAAAATTGTAAAAACACAATTCTTTTTGTTATTTTAGGCCAAAAATTCAATGAAGTCTAAGAAATGCTATCATATGATTTGTTTTCCTCAGTTATACCAGAATTACATTATCTGTACCAAACTATATAAATCAGTTATGATGCATGGCTTTAAAATTATTAGTTGCACTTCTACAACATTCATAATTTTTTAAACACCTAATTGCTCATCTATTTTGGGTAAGTTTCTGTAGACAAAACTTTTGTTTCAGATAAGCTTAAGGTTTAACCATCTAGGAGGAGGACTTCTGAGTGATCCATACTTTTGATGGAATAGAACTCACATTAGTGCATATCACTAAGTGCTGTGACATCATAAAGAAGATGCATTTTACAAATAAACACGAAGTCATGTATGTTCATATATGTGTGTCTGCATATACATATCTCCTTTAAAAACATTAATTTATATCATATTGGTTTCAAAATAACAATGACCTTCTGACTGCCTAATTCAATTACTTTTTTTTGCTTTAAGGCTTTCTTGTGTGTAGGGTAATTACAGGTACCATTTGAAGAAGAAAAATAATATATAAATTTTCCAATATAGGAATGTTAATAAGTATATTATATATGTTTCCCCAGGAAGAAGTATATAAATAATACTAGCAGTGAAAATAATATAAGAGTGAAATTTAAAAATATTCCTATTTCCTTGAATTTATGCTCTTAATATTGTCAAAACTATCATGTGTAGCAACAATTCATGTTTCCCCTAAATTCTTCATTATTTCTTATTATGTCCATTACTGGCTGCTTCTACGATCTTAATCAGATTAACCTCAGGTTCATCTGAAATATGAAGATGTGTTATTATAATGTGTGTAATTGACCCTTGGATCATTTAATACTCTTTTTCATTTGCATCTCACAGATTTTTCTCATTTCATAAGTTCTGAATTGTTTAATGCACAATTTAAGTTTATTGTGACAGAAAATTATGATAAATTACCAATTCGAGAAAAAAATCTATGAGGAAAAGTACAAAACTAAACACCAGATAAGAAAAGAGTGATATATAAAGGTTAAGATTTCCAGATTTAGCAAATAAAAACATATGGGTCCCAGTTACATTTTAATTCCAGATAGAAATGAGTAAATTTTAGTGTAAGTATAGCCCATGCAACATTTCAGATATACTTGTACTAAGAAATAAATACCTGAAATTTAAATTTACCTGAGTATCTTGTATTTCATTTGGTCAGTCTAATAAAGGTGAATTTATAGGTATTATTATATCATTTATCACGGTTTCATCTGTTATTGGTAAAAAGGTCTCCATGCAACAAAGTCGAAGTTCACACATTCAAGAGCTATGACTTCTGCAACTCTCAGGAAATGCCATCTCTTCTAAATCTATTCAGTGTAGGTTTTCCTTTGTTTAGGGATGAATCTCTCAGAAGGACCAGTCAGCAGAAGGGACTTACACATATCTAGCATGGAGGGAAGGGAGAGTTTATCAGCTGCTAGCATTATGGACTCACTCATGTGAGGCAGGCGTATGCAAAGTGCTGTGCATTCACCTCCTTCCATCCTCATCCTCACATCAGCCCGGGGTGTAACTATTATAATAACCGTCTCACAGATCAGAGAACTGAGGCAGGAAAGGTCCAGTTCTCCGATCAAAGATCAAACAAATCAGTAGGAAAGCTGGCCTGGAAACCCAGTCCTCACAGTGCTGGGCTGCCCTGCTCTCTCAGCTGGGACAGATGCAGCTACACCTGTTCCCGTCCTTCCTCGGAGCACCCTTGCCCGGTCTTCCAGACTCCTTCTCAAAGATGCCTTGCATAGGGATTGCCAGCTCCCCTGAAGGCCCCACTGGGCGGCCCCATGACTCTATAAACAGGCCATAGGAAGGCAACCCAGGTTGCTGGTGACCATCTGTGAGAGCAGAGAGAAGCGGATCCAAGGATGGCCCATTTGATTCCTGTCCATAAAATTACTGAGGAAAATGGTAAATGTCTTGCTGTTTTCAAAATAATGGTCAATTCTACCTTTTGTGACAAAATTTTCAAATAAAGTTTTTAATATAACTTGTTCTTAAATTTCATCAGAGCCGGGCGTGATGGCGCACGCTTGTAATCCCAGTACTTTGGGAGGCGGAAACCGGAGGATCCGGGTTCACGGCCAGCCTCAGCTCTCTCTCTCTCTCTCTCTCTCTCTCTCTCCCCCTGTCTCTCTCTCTCTCTCTCTACTTAGTGAGGCCCTCCGCAACTTCGTGAGACCCAGTTTCAAAATAAAGTATAAAAAATAGGGCCGGGGGTGTAGCGCGGAGGTAGAACGCCCCTGCGTTTAATCCCCGGTACCGCAAAAAAAAAAAAAATTCATCAGAACATCAAATCTTTCTTTCCCTTTTTTTTGTGTGTGTGTGTGGTACTGGGGATTGAACCCAGAGGCACTCTACCTCTGAGTCACACCCCCAGCTTTTTTCATTTTTTATTTTGAAAAAGGATCTTGCTAAATTGCTGAGGGTCTCACGAAATTGCTGAAGCTGGTCTTAAACCTGTGGTCTTCCTGTCTCATCCTCCCAAATACTGGGATTACAGGCATGTGCCACCATGCCTGGCCAAATCTATATTCTTGAAAAAGTAATAATAGTCCTGAATACTATTAGTCCAACTTGGTGAATAATAAATTTTTAATGAATAATAAATAAAACATTTAAATTTTAAAATTGAGGTTTATATGGCATTTTGTTTCCTTGTTTGTGTGCTTTGAAAATTCCGTTAGCTGATACTCACATAAACGACAGGCTATCTATATGTATGATCTATATTAACTTAGTCAAGTCCCTCAACAGCCCTATGTGGTAGATATATTTTCCAGATAAGGAAACTAACTAGCCTGAAATCACACAGCTAGTAGGTAGAAGAACCAGGATTCAAACCAAATAGTTTGCTTCCAGTTTTCCACTCTTGATCAGCAAGAATATTTTCCCCTATATAATAGTATTACTCATTTTTGTAAGATATTTTTGATACAATTAAGTACTTCATGTTTGCAATGGCCCCCTTATCTATATGTTTATAAAGTTAAGGACAATATTTTTTAAAGTCTAAAAATCAGGTCTTGAAGGAGAACCCACAGAATCACTTTGTGTCCACAACTCATTTTGTACCAGAAATTCACCAGTACACAATCAAGGGCCTGTAGCCCATGGCCAGACTTGGCTCAGTGCTGTAAGGTTGAGTGCTGTAAGGTTGGAGCAAGGACACAGCAGGCTTCCTAAGTACTTCACACAAGGCTGCCAAAGGATTAGGCGAATATCCCTGTGCCAGGTTCACTTAACAGGAACATGGCAAGTTGTGGACACTAATTGGTTCTCACAAGTATTTTGGGTGATATAAAAATACAACTGCAGGAAAGGCAATTTCCCCTTAGAATGTGACCTGCTCCTGTAATTACAGTCTATTTCCCAGATTTGAATGCACTGAAGTGTTTATTATTTACATGGAATTTTAAAATGCATACTACTCTCATTTTCATGCTACAAAGCATCTACACCTGCTGCAACTAATATTAAACACAGAGTAATAGCTTTACACCCCATCTCCTTTCCCATATTGAAAATGTATGGTTTTTGTCTCATGGCCCACTGCCTGGACAATAACTTGTTTTAATCTCAATGTCTGTTTCTACAGACTTTATATACATATGTATGCATGCATGCCTGGGAATGTGTGAATATATACATGTACATGTATGAATGTGTTCATATACCAAAGGGCTTAATTTCCATATTTGGTCTATGTATTACTCCTGAATTTATTACACATATAGTCAAAACACTAAGATTTATGTCCCCCAAACTCAGAAAAAAATACATAATTTTAATGTGATATCATAGTTCATAGAAGCACACAGACCTCAATACCAAGAGTCTACAGACATCAAGCCACAGATCTGAGGAGGTTGGAGGTAAAAAGAAGAGAGGCGAAGAGAAATGAGAGCCCAAAAGGGAGAAGGGAAATTAAAATGAGGATTAATACATAGGATTGCATTAAACTGAAGAGCTTCTGTGCCGCAAAGGAAGCTATCAAGAATCTTAAGTGACAGCAGACAGAGTGGGAGATCTTTGCCAGCTACTCCTCTGATAGGGGGCTAATACCTAGACTATACAAAGAGCTCAAGAAATTTACTGCCCAAAAAAAAAAACCCATTCAAAAAATGGGCAAGTGAACTAAATAGACATTCTACAAAAGAAGAAATACAAATGGCCAATAAATATATGAAAAAAATGTTCAACATCATTAGAACCCAAAGAGATGCAAAGAGCAATCAAAACTATTCTGAGATTTCACCTAACCCCAATTAGAATGGCCATGACTAAAAACACAAAGAAGCCAGGCGTGGTGGCGCATGCTGTAATCCCAGTACTTGAGAGGCTGAGACAGGAGGATCGCAGGTTCACAGCCAGCTCAGCTACTTAATGAGGCCCTTGCAACTTAGTGAGACCCTGTTTCAAAATAATGAATAAAACATAGGCGGGCTGGGGGTGTAGCTCGGAGGTAGAATGCCCCTGGGTTCAATCCTCAGAACCGAAAAGAATAAAAATAAAAAAATAAAAACACAAACAATAATAGATACTGGCAAGGATGTGGAGAAGTGAGAACTCTTATACATTGTTGGTGGGATTTCAAATTAGTGCAACCACTTTGGAAAATAGTGTGGAGGGGTCCTCAGAAGAATAGAAATGAACCTACCATATGACCCAAAAGAATTGTGTCCACAAAGACACAGTTACCCAAAAGAATTGTGTAGAATTGTATCTACCCAAAAGAATTGAAACCAGACTACCATAGTAATGCATGCATATCTATGTTTATAGCTGCACAATTCACAATTGCCAAACTATGGAACTAGCCGAGATATCCATCAACAAATGAATGGATTACAAAA
This sequence comes from Glis glis, assembly GCA_004027185.1. Classification (NCBI taxonomy): domain Eukaryota; kingdom Metazoa; phylum Chordata; class Mammalia; order Rodentia; family Gliridae; genus Glis; species Glis glis. Next base: position 17,799 of record PVJS01008684.1, read on the forward strand.
TTATGGGATATAGACACCATGAAATTCTACTCAGTCATAAAGAACAATTATGTCATTTGCAGGGAAATGGATGGGACTGGAGAACATTATTCTATGTGAGATTAGTCAGTCACAAAAAGTGAAAGGTTGGATGCTTTCTCTCATATGTGGAAGCTAGGGAGAAATTGGGACACAGGAGGGACTCCAGACAAAGGAGTAGAAACCTTAGAGGAGTGAGGGAGGGGACCTAACTGAGGGAGGCGGGTGGGGGAAGGGAGACTCAATGAAGGAAACACTTCAATGGACATGATGCACATACACGAATTTATCAATGCCAATCACAGTGTCATGGGCAGGTAGGTGGGGAGGGGGAGGGAGGTGTGGGAACCGGGGGAGGTTCATCAAGTGCTGTGTGCATGTATGCCTCTATCACTCTGAACTTCATCATGATGTATGATCACAATGCACCAATAAAATTTTAAAAAGGAGAGGGAGAAGGGAACATATTCTCCAGTTTCCCCAACCTCTAAATATCTTTTCTGGTTATCATCATAACTGATAATAAGAGTAGCCAAAAGATTATGCAAACTGTGTAACTAACTGTCACAAAGCACCTACTCCGCATCCAGGCACTGTTCTAAGCCCTTACAAATACTAACACACCCATCCGTGGAACAATCTTGTTACAAATTTTAATATGCCCCATTTTGTCTACCTGAATTTTTTTCTGTTCTCTCATGAGTCTCAGCTAATCTAAAGAAATGCCTTATTTTCTTTTCATTATCTCCCAAGCAAATATTTCAGCAGTATCCTTTTCCTCCCTATACTTTCTGGAGCTACTAAAAAAGATGGCTAGCCTATGTCCCTTTAAGTCCTTTCATGAAAAGAGCATTTGGGAGGCAAGTTACCTCTCAGAAGTTGCCTGTGGACTAAGGACTATGGGCCTGGGTATTGAGTCTCACCCACAAAATGGAAAGTCAGCTCCCTACTTGGGGTCTAGAGGGAACGAAGGAGAATGAAATAAATTAAGTGTCCCATCCCTATGTACACAGCAGCATTCAGGGAGTTAAGGGTGACAAGCTTTGGAATATGAAAATAGCAAAGAGAGGGAAATATTTGATCTGAATTTATTCTCCAAAGGGGAAATTAGAAAAGAAAACTTTGATATGAATATCAAAAAGGAATAGTCTTTGTAAATTATGATAGTACTGACCTAAGCACTAGCCTATCGGCTTTAAGGTTTGACAGGTGATTTAATGTTGACCAGTAGCAAAGCCATATGGAGAACAATAAGTTATATATGTCAAAAATCACATTTATTCCATAATTAGTTTGATTTGTGTCAGAACTGAAACTGATTATGATATTTAGCCAGCTAGTACCATGTTGCAGAAATAATAATTGTTAAGTGTCAATATACCCTTTAGATTTACCTTCATGTGACCATTAACACCTTGTCTCAGTTTTCAAACCTTCTTTGTTACTACTAGTTAGACTTTGAGACCTTTCAACACACATAATTGCTACGATTTGCAAGTGCTGATAGAACGGGTCACTGGTCTCCCCTGTTACCCAGAGCAGCCTTACTACAGAATAACAGGGCTTTTTTCCCCTGAAATGCCTGTTTTCACATTGTGTAAGAGGCCAGTGAAAGTCTATATTACATTGCATTATTAATGTTAGCTACAAGGTTTTCTTTTTCTTTGATATGTAATTAAGAAGTTTTTATTTAAATTCAGCTAAGTGAAATTAGGCAGTCTCAGAAAGTGAAGGGTTGTATGTTTTTTCTCATATGTGGAAGCTAAAGAAAAATTGGGAAGCAAAAAGGACTTCAGATAAAGGAGGAGAGATTCCAGTAAAATAGTGGAAGAGGAGTAAGGGAAAGAGATGGGGGAGAGGAGACTTGATCAAGGAAACAGTGAAAAAATACATATATGAAATTATCAATACCAATTTCAATAACATGTACCAGGAGGAGGAGAGGGTGGGGCAGGGATCCTGAGGGAAAAACTTCAAATGCTATGTGCCTGTGTTTCTATCACTCTGAATCTCATTATGATGTATAATTACAATGTGCCAATAAAAGTGAATTAAAAAACAAATAAAATCAGCACGTTACTTTGAATTATGTTTTCTCCATTTTTTAAGATTATATTTCAAGGACTTGCATTTTGAATTTCACCAAATTCAAAAAGCCCGTAGTTGAGGTAGCATGAATCAAATGATATGCTAATAGAAATCTAATGGCATAATTCCTAATCTACAAAAATTTTCTAAGGTGGATAGTAATCTTGGAGACCCATGAACTAAAATGTATCTAATCAAACAAAATGTTAAGGGAATGGTAGATGACTATGTTCTAAGCATTCTTCAAAGCATATTACATATAATAAATAATATAATCCTTACAACACCACAATAAAGTTGGTATGTGCTATTATTTTCCCTATGTTTTAGGTGTTAGATTTCTGTCACTGTGACAAAATACCTGAGATCATCGATTTAAAAAGAGGAAAAATCTGTTTGGGTTCATGGTTTCAAAGGTTTTAGTCCATGGTCCCTTGGTTCCATTGCTTTCAAACCTGTATCCAGGCAGTGCATGTTGGTGGGAGTACATGGTGGAAGAAGCGTCTCTCCCTGCGGCGGCCAGGAAGCACAAAGAGAAAGGGGGCAGGGTCTTCATTATCCCCTTCAAGGCACACCCCCAACTTCCTCCAACTAGGCCCCATGTCCTAAAGGTTTTATAGTTCCCAATAGTGTCGCAGACTGGGGACCAAACCTTTAACACACAGGCCTTTGGGGCCATTCAAGATTCAAACTACAGCATTACAGAGAAGAAATTAAGGAAAACAATAATGCCAAGCAGAAGATTCAAGTCTATGAATTCAAGTCATGTCATTTGATCCATAAACACATGCAATGCAGCTGGTGTGCAGCTAAGAATATGAAACTGCAAGAAAATACTAGATTAGTTCAGAATGAGTTCCACACTCAAATTATATGCTTAAATCTAGGAAAATGTTTAAAAAGACAGGACTCAGGATGTGGCCAGTTGTACAGATGCTTAGGTACTTGGACAATAGAAACATCTTAAGTAAAGGGAGCTCTTCTAAGAGAAACCCCGTGAAAAGTAAGTAGAAAAAATAAGTAAAATGGTAACTGTGAGCATTTGATAGAAGTGAGGCACAAAGGTGTAGTTCTTCAAAATACAGAGTGAGGACCTTGGGCTTTCTCCAGGTACAATGGGAAATTATGTATTGAGTAGGACCATGACAGTAAAAAGGAGTGGTAGCAATAGTTAACAGCAGCAATCAAATGAAATATGGAGCTGGAAAATTTAACAGAATGCTGCCAAATTAAAGATAGTAGTTCTTTACTGAATTTCCTTTTACTGAGACAACTGGTACAAGAATTCAGGCTATACATTGGGTTAGAAAAGGGAAGAGTTGGAGTGGATAGGCCTTATCTGGCAAAATATTTATATATTCAAGAACTGATTTACATAATTGCCTCTTTGTAAGTACCAACAAGTTTTGAATTTTGAAAAGCATAAAAACCCAGTGATTAGCCAGGCATGGTGCTGCACGCTTGTAATCCCAGTACTTGGGAGGCTGAGACCAAAGGATCCGGGTTTGTGGCTGGCCTCAGCTACTTAGTGAGGCCCTCCGCAACTTAGTGAGACCCTGTTTCAAAATAAAGAATAAAAAATAGGGCTGGGGGTGTAGCCTGGAGGTAGAACGCCCCTGGGTTCAATCCCTGCTACTGCCCCCCCCCAAAAAACCCCATTGATTACTAATCATCTATAATAATGGTTTTCACACTAACTTACCTCAGAATCACATGGATGGCTTGTTTAAACACAGCTTTCCAGGGGGTATGCCCAACTTCTTTACATGTATTTATTTCAATAACACTTCATTTAATATTTTTATTAGTGCATTGCAATTACACTTCACAGTGAAGTTTGATGCAATACAATCATACATAAACACAGCTCTTGGTGAATATTTTTCTGTATCCCACTCCACTCACCCCTACTTCCTCCCCATACATATTAGTAAAATTGATGATAATGCCTTCATATATTGTCATAGTATTATTTGAACTGTTTTCATGCTCAATCCTCCTTTTTCCCCTTCCAAACTCCCTAACTCCCTCCCTCAATTCCCTTCTATTACTCTACTGATCTCTCTCCACATCATTTAAAGTCCCTTATATTTCCTAGTTTCTCACTAGCTTCCATATATGAAAGAAAACATACAACCCTTGAGTTTCTGAGACTGGGTGACGTCAGCATAATATTCTCTAGTTCCATCCATTTCCCTGCAAATGACAATTTTTTCTTTATGCCTGAGTAAAATCCCATTGTATACCACATTTTCTTTATCCATTCATCTGTTGACAGACACCTGGGTTGGTTCCATAATTTTGCTATTGTGAATTGTGCTGCTATAAACATGGATATACATGTACCGCCATAGTACTCTAACTTTGATTCTTTTAGAAAAATAACAAAGAGTGGTATAGCTAGGTCACGTGGTGGCTCCATTCCTACTTTTTTGAGGACCCTCTGTACTGACTGCCATAGTGGTTGCACTAATTTACAATATTAACAGCAGTATATGAGTTCCTATTTCCCCACATCCTTGCCAGCATTGGTTATTGTTTGTATGCTTGATGATTGCCATTCTAACTGGAGTTAGGTGAAATCTCAGTGTAGTTTTGATTTGTGTTTCCCTAATTTCCAAAGATGTTGGACACTTTCTAATATATTTATTGGCCAATTGTATTTCTTCTTTTTGAGAAGTATCTATTCAGCTCAGTTGCCCATTTTTATTGGGTTATTTTTTTCAGTGTTAATTTTTTTTAGTTCTTTATATACTCTAAATACTAATCTTTTATCAGAGGAATAGCTGGCAATGATTTTCTCCCATTCTGTAGGCTATCTCTGTAGACTGTTGTTTCTTTTGCTGCATGGAAGCTTTTTAATTTGAAAGAAAAGAAAAGAGAAACATTACAAGGATAATCTGAGCGTCTGAGAGGCAGAGGCAGCAGCAGCAATGGCGATTCTTAGTGCGACATAGTGACCACAGCTATGCAAGACGGGCTGAGGCTGAGGAAACTTTCACTTCCGGGCTGGAGCTGCTGCTGCTCAAGCTACAACATGAGCAGGTGTCGATTCCTTTGTCCAGCATGATGGCAGTGGCACTGGGGAGGCTACGCCGTGCTGGCCGTCCATCGTGGACGTGAACTCCAAGCGCACAGCCTACAGGAAAGAGCTGCTGGGGTAACTGGGCGGCCTTGCTAATTACCCAGCGTCCATCCCCTTCTGCAGGCCAGAGTCACCTCCCACGAGAAGCTGGCACTGGCCTCGCTGCTCCACCGGTCTTTGCCACCAGCACGCCGCTGTCTACTTTCGAGGCTGGAAGCTCAGGCATGGAGATGCTGCAGAGGACGCGTTCAGGCTGCGAGGCATTCAGACACTGACAGGATCGAGTGTAGGGCTGGCAGGTCCTTCTTGGCAAGCTGGAATAGCTGTTTTTCTCAAAAAAAAAAAAATCTAGATTTACTCAAACTTTGCTCTCACGAATCCAATCTACTCCCCAGAAATGCCCATTCAGCGTCAACTGTTAGCCGGGAACGTGAAGCTGATCTCAGAATAGGCAGGGAAGGCTGGGACTTTGGGACCAGTCAGCAAAGTGCAAGCTATGGGTGACTCGACTGGAAAAATATGTAGTTTCTTGGGCAAATAGACTACGGGGTGGGGAGAAAGCCTATTGATTAAGAGAGCTTAAAGCACGTATTAACCAATTGCGATGTATGGACAGCTTTTGATGCCAAAGTTGGAAATGTAAACAATGCATAGGTATTTAATGATATTGGAGTAATATCATTATTGTTAATATTTTAGGTACAATGTTTATATTGTGGCTGTTTAAAATAGGTATCTTTAGGGATAATTGTTAAAATAATTACAGATAAGCTAATTTCTAGGATTTGTTTCAAAATAGTATGTGGTAACAGCAGGATAATAAAACAAGATTAGATGTGAGTTGAAAATCCTTTGGAGCTCAGTGGTGGCTGTATGACAATTCACTATAATATTCTAGCTGCACCTCTATCTTTGAAATGTCCCATAATAAAAAATTAAACCAAAAAAGATATGGATGAATTTTATCTTAAATGTCACTTTTGATTTTTTAAATTTTTTTTCTGTATTCATTTTATGGCACCACATTTTCCAAAGTTCAGGGTGCTTCCCGGCTTCACCAGCGAAAAGAATGATGGGTACAATGACAGGATAGCATATAACACGCTCCTAATAAAACCGAGAAAATAAATACCAACCAAACAGAAATCCTCAGGGAAGGAAGCCACTGAAACATCGAGAGTATTCAAATATAAATTGGAAAACTTTTTAAATGAAAAGTGACATGGAACATGTTTCTTTGGAATGAACAACCAATTTAGGAAAGCAAGAAGTTGGTCTCTGTCCCTTGATCTTGTCCATCTCCCATTTTATCAGAGTCAAGCTATTCCAAGGTATCCAGACATTCTATGGAATTTAAGCTCTTTGTCTACTCTATAACCATGCCAGGGATTAGAAAAAGAATTACAAGTTATCAGATTCATCCACAAAGAACAACATTCCAAAATACCATAGGCAGAGAGCTCTTGGGAAACCTTTCATTCTTCCAAACCCCATATGTAACAGACTGTCCTGCTAATTAAATGAGACAGATGCTGCATCTGGCTAGAGAAGGGGACACATGGCACAAACAGCCGGCAGAACTTCCACAAAGTGCTCAGGGTAAGCACACTACTTCCTTCTTCCTAACTGTAACCTTGCCTGCTAGAATATATCTCAGTGCTTCTTTACTTCAGAGGAAAAAAAAGAATATTTTATTTTTAGTAACAGTGTCTACAAGAATACTTACTTTATATTCTAGCTTACTGGGGGGCAAACCAGTTGTATTTATGAACTATAACTTAATGTAAGTAGATTTTTTTAGGCCCAGGACTTACACGCCTTTGCTAGGATAAAATTAGATAATCTTTTCTTCAATGATTTTATCACCACAGAAAGTATAGCCCTTTAAAGCAGAGAGAGAAATTATATTTTGCTACCTCTAACAGGCAGGAAACTGAAGAACTAGAAGAAAAGGTGAAATGTCTGATCATATGGCAAATTAGTCATTCAGCTAAAAAATCGTCTCTTTTTGTTATAGAAAAACATCTTTTTATTAATAATGTCTGTGATTCATACTTCTTTTATGTCATTTAAACATGTAAAATGAGTAACAAGTCCCTATTTGATGCTAGGCATTATATGAGTCAATTTTGAAGGCATTAATACTCCACTCCTATACATAATAACTGGTATTTATTGAGTACTTAATATACATGACACAGAAAATTACTAAATCAATTCTCATTAAAACTCTCCTGTGTATTATCATTTCTATTTTACAGATAGAACCTGAGGCACAGAGATATTAAGTGATTTGTTTAACATCACACAGGCAGTAAATGGCAGAGCCACTACAGAAAGATAAACATGGCATATAAAATTGCATATCGGATCTCAGCTCTTGGCTATTTAAAAGGGGAGATTTTAGTCTAGAAAATGAGACCAACATATAAACAATCATCGATAATGCTAACAAAGAAAGTAAAACTGAAATTTTTTTTAAAAATGGCAATAATTGACTGTGTATATTCAACTATGAAAATAAAAGCTTTCCTTTCTCTGCAGGAAATCTGTTTAGCACCTGCCATGTGTGTTGACCACTACTGGAGGCTGAGTGGGTACAAAGACGAGGGAGATACATTCTCCGCTGTGTACAGAGGATCCACTGTCCACTGGACTGACTTCCAAAGACGGAGATATGCTACCATTGCTCACCAGAATTTTATGGTTTAGAAGTAAAAGATGTATACATGAAACAAAGTTTCCTAAGTTAATTTTTAGGGTCAAATGTTTTATTCCTTTGCTGTCCCCTCTATAGACATATCACTGGAATATGAAGTACCTTGTTTTAGTGTATTTTAGTATATTCTGGCTTCAAATAGCCCCTGATTTTGAAAGCTATCTCTGTGTCTGCTTTCTCAGGGCTACTTTTCTTTCAATGCTATACAGGAAGGGCCATATTTAAGTCACCTAAAAACATACGTATGTATGTCACTATTAACATGATTTACATTATGATGTGAGACTATAATGCACCATTAAAAGTATATTTTGAAAACATACCTAAAAGATTTTATTATGATGGCTAATATTTTTAAATATCATGCAAACTATAAAAAATATAGGTATTTCATTCTAAGAAGTACTATCAGGGCTTGATGTGCTATAATAGCTCAATCACCAAACATTAGTAGGACAGTATAAGAGATCCAGAATATGGGATTAACACTAGATTTTGCCCACTGAAGTTCCCCTCTTGAATCTGAACCGAGAGACTACAGGATACACATTTCTCTCCCTCCCTCAAACATACTAGCCACTGGCACTTTCCAGAGATAGGCAAAGACTTCTGCAGAGAGAACACACAGGGTCTCGGCATGAATACCAATCAGATCACAATCGCAATTATAACCTGTGGCTCGAGATTGGTGTCAGAATCTGTCTATCTCCAAGGTCAAGAGTATATAACACATTGGCACAGAAAGTAGCTCCAATGTGCTCTCTACGCTGGACAATTTCCAAATTTTGGTTCAATTCTAAGATCAGCAAACTGAGAGAACTCCAGTTTTCCCAACCACCAAAAACATTCTCTGTATTACACCTTGGTCTGATCTCAGACCAATTGAGGAAATTCTGAACCCCAAACAAATAACCTAAAATTATTTCCTGAATATCTACCATGAGCAGAGTTGTCCCTGTGCTGGTCTCAAAGATCAAAAACATCCAAGGTAATCTAGATGGGGGTAGCCCTGTGCTCATTTCCCAGCATGCACTGCTTCAGGCATTCTAAGAACATTCTGTGGAAAATCAGTTTATAGACACACAGCAATTAGGAAAGCTATATTCTGGCAAATACCTTAAATGCAAGCTGTTATTGCTTGGCTGTATTGAAATAAAATGAAATTGCTCGACAATTGTACAACACTATAAAACTATCTTGTCTACTATTAAAGAAACCATGGAATAAGTCACTATGTCTTTTTGTGCTTTCAAAGACATAATTTATTTTGGTGTTCACGCTTGCACCCAGATGTTTTCAGCACATCTCGTGGCCATTATCTAGTATTTCATCAAAGGAATGGTGGCTAGTATTATATTAACTCCCCCCTTTTTAGTAGTTTTCCTCCTTTGACAAGGCCATCCTGCTTTTAAATATATCTCATTTTAGCATAGAGAGTCAAATCTCATAAAAGTAAGAATATCAGACTTGATAAACCTGCTCAGAGCCTTTTACTGAAGTGGGAATTCTCTGTTTCTGAGAAATTGAAAGATTTAATGAATATATTCTTGCCATATTATGACATCTCATTTTTCCCTCTCATAAATACTTGTCAGGTTTATGATTTCCCACCCATTGGCCAGGAATGGCGTTGCACGTGCCGCGATTGTGGGTGCTCATACCAAGTTTAATTTCTCTCACAAGGAGAGTTGACAAAAGATCACAGCCACTAAGCCCTGGAATTACCCTAGATATTGCCCTCTGTGCTCTGCAAATGAAATCCTACAGAAGACCCTTTGGAAAAGAAGAACATGATGGTTAACACTCAGAAATCCATTTTGCACAGGGCAGCATCCGTACACAAGAAGTGCGGAGTGACAGGCAGAGCTGCCAGCTCCTCGATGAGAAAAGTCAGATGCTTAGCACTACGCACACACGCACACACATGCGCGCGCACACACGCACACACAGGCGGACACTGTCCCTCGCAGGCGCCGTCTCCCCTCCCCCTGCAGCTCCTGGTCCCCAGTGCTCTTCTCCCACTCACCCATCTCCCTCAGTCCCTTTCTCCCATGCCCTTGATTGACTACTAGGTCAGATAAGAAATTAAGACCAGTGAAATCAGAACCAGACCGCACCTGTCCCTTCTGTAGTCAGAAGCGAACTGAAATAAAGCACTTATGAAACCGCTGTGATCATAACCTTCAAAACACTGAACTCCTCCCAGCTGTCAGCCTTCCCAACCAAAGGCTCCACAATAGAGACACTGGCACCAACGCCCTGGGAGTCTATTTGTAACAGAATGCTGTCATTTTGGGACAGGGTGAAGTGTTACAAACTGTAAAGGTCCCTTTATAGCTACAAAGATTCTGAAAATAGATGTTGCTCTACTGATTTAGACCTGCTAATAGGAGGATCAGTTTGCTTCTATTTAAAATGATTCATTTGCTCAGAAAGAAAAATGGTAGTAAGCAGTGATAAATACTTTGAAATGTGAACAACGCTTACTATCTGTCTTCATTTGACACACATTGGCATTTTGTTTTTGGTTTTTTGTTTGGTTTGTTTTCTATTTCTTACAACCTAACTACTGACATTTGTGAACAGCGACTGGATCCTCTGCAATAAAGTTGAGCTCTCAGCACAAGCTGTCAGTTGCTCATTACTAGCAGCAAAGGAACAAGGAAGGGAAAAATATATTTGCACAATGGCCCATCTTATACACCTGAGTGAATGTTGCTAGCTATGCTTAGTGAGGAAAACTTCAGCGAAGTTTATCAGTACTTCAGCAAATCATAAAGACCTCCGTCTTTAAGAGACTCTTTCTACTTAGTCCAGAGTATAAGGCAACAAACTACTAATTTGTACAAAGAAAGATCTCTGAGAATATAAAGCCTAGGGTTTTAAAGATATGAAAAGATTTATAGCTGCATTATTTCATTAATATAAATGTTATCACTCTCAACAACATATTTTATTATTTTATTTCCAAGCAACCACTAGCAACATTTAATAGAATGCACCCTGGATACAGGATAATTAGATGCAAGGAATTCCTGCAAATAATAGACATTTCTAAATTCATCATGCCTGCCCGCACTTTAGCTAAAAAACATACAATGTTGTCACACTGCCATAACAATTGCATGGGGATTGAGCATTTGTTAAAATCGTGCAATAGGCTGAAGGTGAAAACGGTCAAAAGCTATTTTAGCCAGATGTTAAATCCTCTTACATTTGATGTGATCTAACAGATATATAAATACATAAGACTGGAGCCAAGAACTAGGAAAAGTTTGTAAATATTTATACACAAAATATACTCTGTGTTTGTATACATATTACCTCTAATCTCCTTCTTCTAATGATTTATTTTATACTGTCTCAATAGACACAATTTTTCAACTGTGCTATTTTTCTTTTGAAATCGTAGGTTGTTTACACTAGTGCTTCAGAGATATTTATGTAATTAGGTTTCTATTTCTACATTGGCTTTAAATCCAAGTTCTCTTTTGTTTTGGAATGTCATGTGCCCACAAATAAGCAATAAGCATAGCAGTGCATACCCGGGGTCGAGCCTCCCACACAGGACGGGGACTGGGGTGGGTGTGCAACGAAGGGTATAGCCGGTCCAATCAAGCTGCCTGGTTTGAGATTGTGCCTGATTTTGAATTCTGGCTCCTTCACCTCCTAGCTTACTGACTCACCTACCGACCTCTCTCTTCTTCAATTTACTCATCTTGAAATGAAGAGAATAATGGCACCTGCTTCATATACTTGTGAAGATAAAGAAGTTAATAGTGGTAATGTGGCTAGACTAGTACTTGGCACACAGTAAATGCTATATAAGTGTCCACTTAATTTAAAATAAACTGAACATTCTCATCTATTATTGCATATATTTCAGCATGGGGATTCAGAATTATATCTAATAAGATAGCTTTAAGTATACATCTGTGTGGACCATTTATTTTCTGTTTCTATTCATTACAAATTGATACAATAACTATTTAAAACAACACCCCCAACAATACTACTGAGTGTTTACTGTGGCCAGGCACAATTCTCAGCATTGTCTCAATCATCTTCCCCATAGCTTTGTGAGATAGACATTGCCATTATTTCTAGTTTACAGATGAAGAAACTGAAACTTAGGAGAAGTTACATCATTTGTGTAGGTCTCAGAATTTGTAACAAACAAACCAAGACATGAAACAAAACCAACCCCACTCCAACGCCTCATCCAGAACAGCAGAGCTCTTCAACCTACCGCAATACAAGTTTATCAGCACCCTCATCTTTCTTGGGTTATCATTTGGTTGTACTTTGATGACTCAACTAGCTATCTCAAACCCTTCTTGTGTGTAGTCATGTCTTATCGTGCTTAAATCACTTCACTGAAAAATAAAAGACTTGGAGGTATGCCCCTGGAGATGAATTCTAGGCTTTTAGCCACACTTGAGTTTATTTCAAGTTGGGATGGAAGGAATGAAAGACTGAGGATCAAACAGCCAGGATCGCAGCCTGGACGGTGCCTCTGACCCCCATGTGACAAGACCAGAAGCCGAGTAAGTCAGGCTGGTGAAGGTTCATTGTGACACAGCCCTGCTCAGCACTTGGCTAGTCCTGACAAAATAAATTCAAGTGGAAAATATTATTTTTCTTAAAGCAAAACACTTCCTTGCTTCAAAAAATATATAACTAAGATTATTATTTGGTTTCTCTATGTATTAAGATCATTCTAAAAGTGATTTTTTAACACAAGTCTAAACCTGATGCCCTTTGTAACACACACACACACACACAAAAAAAAATTCATAGCACTTGGCTTCTCATAGTTTAAGAGGGTGCTGCTTAACATCCAAAACATATTATTGAATGAATATCTTCTTCTGGTCTGTTTTCCAAGGAAGAAGAAATGTCTGACATCTCCTACCGAACATTACAAGAAGTTGAGTGGCGTTCAATCAAGTTAAATTGACCAAAGCATGTCTATCCGTGGATGTGTGTGTGTGTGTGGGGGGGGGTGTACTGCTTTCTTTACATTCCAAATGGTTTTTCATGTCAACTTCCTGCAGCACTTCTCTGATGAGAAGAAGCCAAATGCTGCAGGTAAAGAGAACCTGGAGGAACTAATAAATGGTGACTAGACTCCCAGATTCTACTTCTTTCAAAAGTACTGTACCATTAGGACATTCCATTAAAAGTCCAAATGGGAGTCTCAGGGGATAGGTCAAAAACAGAGAAAATTCCAGAAGACATGAGAAATTCCAGAGCTCCTCTGCTTCATTAGCACCAGTGAGAGTGGAGCAAATTTCTAAAGACTGGAAAGAAAGGAAACCATGGGAACTTGGGTCACTGGGGCGTGTCCAGGGACCTTGGCATGGTGTTCATCTCTCTGAAGATTGCCACAACCAATTGTGCCCTTTGTTTCAAAATATCTTTAGCAGCACAATTCACAGTGGCCAAATCATGGAACCAACCTAGGTATTCATCAACAGATGAGTGGATTACAAAATTGTGGGAAATACACACAATGGAATTCTACTCAGCAATAAAGAAGAACAAAATAACATCATTTACAAGAAAGTGGAAGGATCTGAAGAACATTATGTTAAGCGAGATCAGTCAATCACAAAAAAAGAAGGGACATATGTTTTCATTAATATGTGCAACCTAAGTAGTATAGGGTCACACAAGGGACTCTGGTTGATAATGGAGAACCCTCAGCGGAACAAGGGAAGTGGTACAAGGGAAGGGGGAGGGCAAGAAGGAAGGGAATTAATGGAATTACTATCATAAACAATATGTACATGTGAAAATATACCAATATCATTCTTGGTACTTCATACAGGCAGGGGGAGGCGGGGGGGCACTAAGAGCTGTGTGCATGTATGTTAGCATCAAATAGATATTCATTGCAATGCACCAATAATAGCACATTAAAAAATATCTTTAGCAAATACTGAAATCATGTCTTTATATTTAAAAAAAAACAGATGAAGGCAGGCAGGGTGGTGCACTCCTGTAATCCCAGTACTTGGGAAGCTTACAGAGGAGGATCGTAGGTTCAAGGCCAGCCTCAGCAACTTAGCAAAACCCTGTTTCAAATTTTTAAAAAGATAATAATAAAAAAGAGCTTGAGGTGTAGCCTGGAGGCAGAATTTCCTTGGGGTCAATCCCCAGTACCAAAAAAATTAAAAATTAAAAAGCAGATGACAAAGAGAATTCACAGAGTGTTTTGCAAGCATAAGGGGTGACTCAGAAAGGGTAAAGTCAGCTACTGAAACTGTGAAGTTCAACCAAATTATCTGAATATATTTATTAACAGCAGTCACATGGCCTGTGCTGAATTCAGTGGGTAGCAGGAAAAAGGCTAGAAGATCATATCTAGCTTTCTGAATTAAATCTTTCATATTTGAGAGACAAAGTTTTTTGTTTGTTTATTGTTTTGGGTTTATTTGGGAGTATTGTTGTTGTTTTGGGTACTGGGGATTGAACCCAGGGGCATGATACCTCCAAACTATACCCTCAGCCCTTTTTTATTTTTTTTGAAACAGGTCTCACTAAGTTTCTGAGAATCTAAGTTGCTGAGGCTGGTCTCAAACCTGTGATCTTCCTGTCTCAGCCTCCCAAGTACCGGATTACAGGTGTGTGAAACCATGGCCAGCAAATATTTTTTTAGTTGTTATATAATACATAGAGTAACTGTTACTAACATATTAAATAACTTCATGTACATAAAAGTAAGTGCCATTTATGCTTCTTAAACATTTATACCCAGGAGATGAGATTTTAAGCTCCCAAAAGATCCTAAAAATATTTCTACACTAGAAAATGTAAATTTTTACAAAACTCAAAATATTGTTTTAATAGCATATATGTTCTTAATTGTCTTGGTGAAATCTTGAATTAAAAGTCATAGTTTTAACTCACAAACTATGAGTTTGTGAGGATTGGCATTTATGGTGATAGGTCCCCAAGACTTATAAGGAATATTTAGCTCACAATCAAATGCACATTGGCATTCAACAACAATCACACACAGTGGTAAATTGTATTCTAGATTGTGAAACTCTTTTAAGAAACATTCTGATTATTTTGAGAATTTAAGAGCTACATAATTCTTCAGTTTTTTTGATAAAACCATGACTCTAAAATGGTTGTTTTTCTTTTCTCCCAAAACAAATATTATAGCAGAACTTACTACAAAATGCATTTCAATACAAGGCAGCTACTCTGAAACAAATATGTTAATCAGACTGTAATCTGTATTTATACCATTCTCCATTTGGAATTTTATTATAAGTAATGCAATTCAGGTAAAATAAAAATATAAATTGCTATGCTTAGAACAAGAAACCTTTACTTCATTTTCTTCATGAAATTTTAGAAATGTTGAAGTGAAAAAAATGATCTATGATGTCTCTTAGTTCACATTAAATATGTACTGATATAAATACTACAATATATACCCCATACTGGTCGTATCTTATCTTATTTCATTTATATGTATGAATACACATAAGTATACATCTTTATATTAGAAGAAGTGCACTCACTTTTTCTTTCTGAAATGCTGATTGTCTATAGGATTTATAACCAAATAAATGTGTATTTAAACATGTAATAGGTTGTATCCTGATAAATATATTCTTTATAACAATCAATATTACAGCCCTAAATTGATTATATGAAAAAATGACCATTTCTCTCCTTGCAGCCTAACGTATCTCACATCCCCTGTGAGCTGCCTCACAGGTAAGTCAATAGGAGCTGCACATGGGATCTGAGAAAAGAATTTTGCCCTGTAAGTGTAATCCATTTATTGGTTTATGGACCAAAAAATCTCTCGGGAGTGTTACAAACTCATATGCTTTCCTTGAGTGATGGGTTTTGCACTTGGATTTCTTATTTAATTGAAAGATGTGTAAAAACTTATGTATAAATAGAGTTCCCTATTGGTTACACATTTCAAGAGTATCTCAAGAGTATAAATTATTCCATCAAGGGGTTGGAATAAATTATACTCAATAATTGGAATCAATTTTCCCTAGAGTAAGCACAAAAAATTCCCATTAACATGGATAGAGGTTGCACATAAAGCACGAGATGAAAATATAATATCACCTACAAATTAGCTTTGTATTCCTGTATAGCTAGAGGAGCAGCACGGTGAGATAAACCCACACATATTGAACTATATCCTTTCTGGGGAAAGTCCCCATTGCATTTTGGATATGGCACAATGTCAGTAGATCAATAGCAGAAAAGAGGACACAAAAGCCCAAGTGCATAATCACTTTTCATCTCCCATTGAAAGACCGGAGGACTGCCTGGTTTGCACACATCGACTGAAGAGTTATATGAAAAGTGCATCCTATTCCTTTGAAGAAAGAAAAGGTTAAGTGGGCCAGTTTGGACATCACTAACCACAGGGATCATATATTGGTGTGTGTGTGTGTTTGTGTGTGTGTGTGTGTGTGTGTGTGTGTGTGTGTGTTACTAGGGATTGAACCCAGAGGTGTTCTACCTCCAAGATACAATCTCAGCCCTTTTTTATTTTTTGTTTTGAATCAGAGTCTCACTAAGTTGCTGAGGCTGTCCTCACACCTGTGATCCTCCTGTTTCAGCTTCCCAAGTACTGGATTACAGACATGTGTCACGATGCCTGGCTGTATATTGAGAACTTAATGTAACCCAGACACTGTGCTGAGCATGTGACTTTCGCAGTCCTGTTTACATAGGAATGGAGCAGAATGGCTTCCCAAGCACACTCTGGACCCAGACTTCACAGGGTTCAAATGTCAGTGATAGGATCTTCCAACTGAATGGTCATGTGCACCTTAACCTCTCTGTGACTCAGTTTCCCCATCTGTGACATGGTTATAAGAATACCATCTACTTCATAGCATTATTGTGAAGATTATATGTGTCAGTTTACATACAGCACTTAGAACAAAGCCCAGCATCCAGCAATTTTTTGCTATTAACATTGATGTTATTGTTAGAATTAAAAGAAAAAGTGGGCATGCTTGCATACATCCCTGTAATGTGGAAGCATTGAAAATTGAAAGTTACAAAAGCAGAGTTGGGTGGAATGTGGAAGGAAATACACCAAAAGTTGTGCACATATATGTTTTCATCACATTGAACCTCACTATGATGTATAATTGCAATACACTAACAAATTTTTCTATTTGCAGTACTAGGAAATTGAACCCAAGGGCATTCAACCTCTGAGTTACACCTCCAGCCCTTTTTTATTTTTTGTTTTGAAAACAGGGTCTCACGAAGTAGCTGAGAGTCTCACTACTTGGTGAGGCTAGCCTCCAACCTGTGATCCTCCTGTGTCGGCCTTACAATTACTGGGATTACAGGTGTGTGCCACCACACCAAGCAATAAAATAATTTTTTTAAAAATAAAATTGAAAGTTACTGCTTTTCCAGGGGCATACACAGAAAAAGGATCTCTTCAGCTGCCAGTTTTGAATAATGTATAATCCAGAGTGATGTTATCTGTGGCAGTCACAAGCTTTAAGCTAAATCATTTTATGAATACCAGATAAATAGTCTTCTTTGTACCGGAAAAAAAAAACAAATTCATTTGTGGTAAGAGTTCCAAAAGGAGTCTATTCTGCACATTGGTACTGGAGCAAACATAGGTCAGGTTAAAAGCCAAAAGTGAGCAGTTGGGAGATTTATGAGTACAAGGGTCTTTATGGGCTTCCCCAAAAGAATGTAGATTGGACCTGATGACTAGTTACCTAGACTGGGATTCTTGCCTGATAATAAGGGAATGAAGAAAAATCAGTGGCCATCATTTAGCCTCTATTGCAGAATCCACCATTCCTCACCAGTCCATGCATTCTCTCCCAGCTGGAGGACTCCCCTTCCTCATCATGTCCAAGTCATGTTTGACCATCTGACTTGCTTTGGCCAATGGAATATGAGCAGTATAAAGGGTCACTTTGGACAGGAGTTATATGAGACTGCCTGTGTTAAACCAAGTCATTTATTTTTTTCCCTCTTCCATGGTTCTAGGCAATGTTCTCAGCTGGCATTTGGGGAGGAAGAACATGATGTTGGGACACAATCTTGTAGTGACTCATGATGAGCACATAACCTGAGTGAGCCAGGGATGCACCCTTTTTGTTGCAAGCTCCTGACATTGGAGGGCTGTCTGACACTTCAACACAATCTAGCCAGCCATGACTGAAGCCACCGCTGAGAGTGGGTCTGGAGGGAGGGAAGAGACTCACTCTGAGATGGTGAGGGCCACTTCAGGAAGTGACCAGGTCACTGCTACCAGCCTTAGACGTGGCCAGGCCATCATCATGCATGATAAGAATAATATCAAAAGGCAGTCACAAAGTTCAACAATTAAAGAACAATTACATGGAGACTCAGAGAAGGCAGAGCAAGATCCTGGGTCAAAAGTCCTGAGTGTCCCTTCAGAGGAAACTGCACCCCTCCTCTTGCCTCCTTCAGGTGGAAGGAGGAGTTTGGAGGTCAGGCGTTCCTCAGACTCCTCCAGTGAGGCTCAGGCTACTTTTATTCCCACTTCCAAGTGTTTCCTTTGCACAGTCCTCCTGGCACCTGACTCCTGCTACTCTAGAAAGATTTAAGCAGTGGCTTTACATATAAACATGGAAAAAGATATCAACAAATAATCAGGCTACAAATATGAAGTGAGCACCTGTTGGGTGCAAGGCACTGTATTAGAGCTCCAGATATATGAAGAATGGCTAAGATTCATCCCCTCCTTCAAAGCATACTAATAATTATTGAGAGTCTCCTAGGCACTTAGCCTTTTGCTGGGTACCTTATATTACTCATTGCCTAAGTCCCCAGAACAACAAAGGAGGATTCTACTATGACCCCCACTTTATAGAGGGGCAACTGAGGCTTAGGGGTGAGTGAGATCCTTGCCTGAGAGCCTGAAGTAAGAAGGTACTCAAGACAAGATCTGAACCCTGAAGCTTTGACTCCGGAAGCTGAAGTCAAAACCACTTCCTCAGACCCTTACAAAGACCCTTGATTTTGGTTGTGGGGCAAAAATATGAAGAAAGATAAAAAACTTCACTAGCAATCATAAGATAGAAGATGATCAATTTCCAAACAATCAGCAAAAGAAAATGAAGGGTTGGATTCACAGAAAGAAGATAACCCCACTTACTCCTGTGATCTGAAAAGGTCCCAGATAGAGAAGAGCAAGACTTTAGAGACTGGTAGGAATTGGATGGGTGGCGGAGGGCACCGGGCAAGGGCCGGCTTAGAAGCAAACACACCTTAGCAACTGGGTACCACTGAGGACAGACCACCACAAAATCACTAATAATAAAAAGCAGAGCAAGTCTTTCATCTCAGCTTCAAATACAACTCCATTGCTGGCATCCCTCAGATATCTCTTGATTCTAAAGCTGAGGAAAAAAGCAAAAACTTCAAAAGGACCTTTTTGACATTTATTTCCTTGCTCTAAACACAGCTATAACATTGTCAAGATTTCATTCTTAAGGAAACTAATCTCTGGCGTAGGCCGCACTAGCTGGGTCAGCAAATCTGCTCTTACATTTATCTTCCTGTTTAAGAGACAGTCATGCCTTTTAGAAAGCCTCTTTCTTGGAAATATTTCTAACTTGGCTCACTTGCCATTCAGATGAGAAAACCAAGGTCCAGAGGGGCAAAGAAACCAGTTGAGGCTACACAGCTACAGCAGCCTCTCTTGGACTCTCTAGAGTCCTAAAAAAGAGCAGTGTTGGTGAGGCAGCCACAGTGGGTTTGTGGCTAACTCAGAGAGGCTGGACACTAATGATACTGTCAGATCTATAAAAGGACTAAAAGGGTCTGGAAAGCAAATTATAAAATACACTAAAATGCAGGCTATTTTCGACACCAAGTGCACTACACTTCAGGAACTCTCAGAAATTCTTAAACTTCTATCTTCTAAATTATATGAAATTTCACTACCTGCCTAGTTTAGAGCCTTTTACCATGTCAGAAGAGCACAGTCAATTCTCTCCAGGTCTAATAAAAGTGGAGTAGACTTCATAAGATCTCAGTCAATTTTATGAATTAACATTAATATTTTGTTCACAACACATACAGATCTCTTAATGCTATGTGAATTGAAAGTTCATATTACTAACACTAAGTTCATTTGAAACATTTAATTTAAAAAGATGTTCAAGTGCAAATAAGACTTCTTTGGAATGTACGTTACTATGGACCAGTGTCAGTGGACTTTGGCTTTGGTTTCAGAACAACTGTGCACGAAAACAAATACACATCTAGAAACATGCTGAATTGATGTTCTGGGTTCTGCCTGAAGAGCTCTCAGAAAACACTGGAATTATGAGTGCCGCTAGCAACTTTCAGCTCTCTTAACAAAGGTTAGAATACTGCTGAAAACCAAGATTATTTCCAAAGCAATGACAAAATTTTGGAGTCAGAAAACATTGCCAAAGACATTTCAGAATTTTGTTTCTTAAAAATTAATGTTTTTATTGCTCTATCTCAACACACAAAGGAATGACAGGGAAGGCAGAAATTTACTTTTAACAAATGATCATGTTTAATAAACCAAAATGATTGTGTAAATAGCTGAGGAAAGGTCATGATCTTTTGAGTTTACATGATTTAGATAAGGTAGTAGGACTGCTATACTAGTTTTTTGTCAATAGCTGTTTAAAAAAAACACTCTACTTACTAACCAGAATCCAAGTTTTTTTTTTTTTTGCTGTATTCTCTGACCAAGTCTTAAGCAAACAAAAGACAGAGAGACAAGAGAAATAGACAAGATTAAGAGAAAGTCATTTTTGTCTCCTATTTCCTGAATATTTTACCCAAGTTGGAGTTCCACCAGGAGATATTGAATCAAATTAAATCATTAAAAGTAGAACGAGCTCATCCTACAGAAGAAATTCTCTGAATCATAAAAGCATTCACGATTTATGACCCATGAAGCCCTACTAGACTATTCTAATCACTAGGAAACATTTAAATATAATAATTATTAAAGTATTATAGCATAAAATTTCTCCATTAAAATGTGCTGAGATTATCCAATAGTCTAACAGCCATATGAACTCCCTGGTTGTAAACTGAGTGTCTCTTCCTCGGAGCTATAACAGGATTCAAAACATTTCAAAAACTTTTTCATTGCATGGTTAACCATAAAATCCATTTAAAATTTGAAGTTTAGAAAAAGGATATAAATCCCATGTTTTTCTTTGAATTTTGCAAATTTTATTGCATCAGTCAAAAAATGTGACTCGGGTAGTAAAATGTGACCGCTACTCACTGTAATGGTATGTGTTTGAAATACAACCCATTTGCTCTTCATTCATTCTGCCTTAGTCGTTGGCAACATTACAAACTTTTGTCTATAAAATATTCTTTGTTGTGCTGTTATCATATTCATATAATTTCTTCATTTTATCTTTCTTGATAAAATATTTTCCACCCATGTCTGCTTTTTATCACTTTACAACTTACTGCCACATGCCCTTTTCTCTTGGCAAGGTTTATGAAGTGTCTTGGCTAAGAAAACGCTTGAACTGGCTTATCAACGGGCAATTGTCGCCTGGACTTGAGCGGCCACAGACATTATCTAGGTGTTGTGGCTGGACTCTTCTCCCTCTCACTCTACCATCACGTTATATGATCACCTTGAGAAAATGAACCAGAAATTTTTTTCATAAGTTATAATATGACTGATAGAATATTTCATTCGTTTTCTCTATCTGTCCCACATGTGCAGATTTTCCATAAGTCACAAGCACAGAGGGCGTTTCTTGGTCCTCCATGTGACAGAGCATTTGTGTTTAGGGAGGATGCTGTGGCAGCTGGGCAAGCTGAGCATTTAAATACCCCACTCATCCCTGGTTTTGGCTTCCTTGCATTCATCTAGCTGTTTATGGACACCCAAAAGCTCCAAAAGCTGTTTTCCTTGGCTGCGAATTGGGTTCTATGAAGTGTGTCTTAGTAAGAGTATTGTATTCCTGTCCTTTAAAACCCAGCCAGGTACTTTTCAGCTTTGGCAGGGTTTCTGTTGCCTGCATCACCAGGCTTTATTCCTTTACAATTACTGACAACACTCAGCTCCGACTGCCCTACTTGACAAAGTCGTCTTTGCACACTGTAACAGGACTTTAAAGAACAATCACTCTCCTCCAAAACAACAGTGCACACTTGCTAGCATTGAAACGCAACTCATTACATCTCCTATTAACAAGGAGATATTGAGACATGATTCAAATCATTCATTTAGAGAAACAGAAAGATCTTCATTAGACCATCATGAAATGAATTACTCTAATGAACTTCTAGTAGGCACTACCCTAGGCAGTTTGTAGAATACAAAAAAGAAATTATATGATCCCTGTCAGTAGAGAGCATTGTTACAAAACTCCAAACATGTGCCTCTAAAATAACTGGAGAATATTAACAAAGCAGTTAATGAGAAAAAGCAACATATTATCAACTGAATGCATAACTGAAAAAGAAATTCCTTTCAGTGTAGACAAAAATTATATATCCATAAAACTGAAAAAATTTCAGAAAAAAAACAATGAAAAAACTTTATGTATCAGAAGACACAGGTAGGAGCCCGGCACAGTGGTGCACATCTGTAATCCCAGTACTCGGGAGGCTAAGACAGGAGGATCACAGGTTCGAGGCCAGCCTCAGTAATTTCTGGAGAACCTATGCAACTTAGTGAGACTCTGTTTCAAAATAAAGAATAAAAAGGTCTAGGGGCATAGCTTTGAGGTAGAAGGCCCCTAGTTTCAATCCCCAGTACTGAAGAGAAAGAGAGAGAGGATATAGACTTCATCCTGGAACTCTCCCTCATACAGAGAGCCAAGGTGTAACAGGAGATACAGATTCTCACATAGCGTTCACTAGTGTAGACATTAATTAGCACTAATGACTGGGGTTCGTCTGGGTTTCACACTTCTGTAGTTCGTGCATAAATGCCCATATCATTCTAATACAGACAGTTAATTTTACAGGAGGAACATTCCACTTGAGAAACTTAAAGAAAAAATGCTTTTTATTTTTGACAAGCTTCCACTTGTTCAAACCTAAAAGGATGGTACTCCACACCACAGAGAAAAAGCATTAAACCAAAGAGGACCTGCAGTGAATGAAGTTTAGTGGACCACGTGGGCAGTCAGCTGGGCCGGGGATAGTGCAACTGGACAGAACTGACAAAGCACATTTCTATCTGAACAGGATTTTGATAGCAAGGATGACATGGTGAGGCGTGGGGACAGGGACAAGGGGGCAGGCAGAGAAGGAGAATGGAAAGTTGAAGGGATTTGATATAAAGCATCTTCAATCTACCCAACTAAGAGCCAGGGCCTCGGCTGTGAGCTAGGCTGTGAGGCCTTGGAGATGGCGAGCCAGGTTTCCTTTAGCCCAGACCCCCATTTCCCAGTGGAGCACCAAGTACGAGTGAGTGCTCACTCACTTACTCTTTCATTTGATAAATATTTTTTAAGGTTCTCCTGTGTACCAGGCACTATTCTATGAACTGAAATATCACATTAAACAGAGCTGACAAATGCCTTGCCTTCCTGGAGTTTACACTCAAATAATGTTCAAACTACAAACTGATGTTCAAACTGCTCAAAATATAAGCCGATTTTATGGGGTGATAAGTGTGAATAAGATGATAAACATTTGATAGGCTAAGCTGAACTTAAGGAGTTATGATAGAAGGAGTGTAGAATTATCTGGAGAAGATAGAAAGAACAAAACTTAAAATACTCACTAATGTAAATGTTTTGAGACATAAACAGAAAAGGAACAAAGTGTTCAGCCTCTCTGAGCCATGTCTGTATTACTTATAAAATGAAGATAAAATTGACTTCCCAGATCATGGAAGATGAAAGAGATGTTATATGTGACATCATTTACTAAAATGCAAAATCAACATTTGCTGTTGTTATGGTCCTAGTATTTTGTGTCCATCATTCATTCCTAAAACATTAATCCATCACTATTTAGACCTGTAAGAGCTGCTGCAGCATGTACACGTGTACATCTTTTTAGAGGAATATTCTCTCATTTCACGCAAAAATTAATTTCTCTTATCATTAATCTGCTCAATAAATCAAAAAAGGGAATATTGAAACATTTCTTTAAATGAATATAACCAATGGCCAAACAAAGCTTCATTGATTAGGTGCACTATATTGGTGCATTTTATTGTGCACACACACGCATGCACCCATGTACATCTTTTTAGAGGACTAGTCTCTCGTTTCACAAATTAATTTCTCTCTTATCATTAATTCACTCAACAAATCAGTCAAAAAGATAGAATTGAAACAAATATTTCTTAAAATGAATATAATCAACAGCAGAACAAAGCATGGTGGATTAAAAAAGTTACATCGGGCCGGGCGTGGTGGCGCACACTTGTAATCCCAGTACTTGGGAGGTGGAGACCGGAGGATCCGGGTTCGCGGCCAGCTTCATCTGCTTAGTGAGGCCCTCCTCAACTTCGTGAGACCCGGTTTCAAAACAAAGTATAAAAAATAGGGCCGGGGGTGTAGCGCGGAGGTAGAACGCCCCTGGGTTCAATCCCCGGTACCGCAAAAAAAAAAAAGTTACATCGGTGCATTTTTTATTAATATCAACCCAACCCACTCTAGCATCAAAATTATTTGAAAGATGAAACTCAATATTATACAAACAACAAGGACTTTTCAGAGCCTAGATCTTGAAGAAAATTTTAATTATCCTGGTATTCTAGTTATGTCTGTTTTCTTATGTGGCTCAATAAAACAAAAAGGTAAATTATACTTGTAAATAACAAATGTTTTATGTTTTGTTATTTATTAAAAGTTTGTATAATTTTTAAGAGAGGAAGAATGTACTGGAAGTAAAAAGTTTGGTTTCACAGATTTTTAACATCTGTCTAGAGAGGAAGAGAAAAGTTGAGCTGAAATTTGGGATATGCGAACAGTTTTTTTTTTTTTTTTTGCTTGACTTGTTTCCTTTAATAGGTAAATCATTGCATTAATATACACATTGCAGAAACCTCTGCTGTCAGTATAACTTGTATTTCTTGGGAGAAGTGGAATATATTCTATGTGTGATTTAGCCTGTAAAAACTTGCTGGTAATGGACTCTCTTAACCTGAAGTCCTTAATCCTACTTCAAGTGTTTTTATTATGAGAAGTGATTAAGTACAGAACACTCATAACTTTCACAACATAGTTATTATTTGAGTTCAAGTCTCCCAAACTGAAATTTTTATGTTGAGGGATGGCACCTGAATGATATCCACGTTTACAACCTAAAACATTGGACATATTTGCCATGGTGCACACTTTAAAATTCAAAAAATTATTGTCCTATCCTTTATTTTCCAAGTCCACCTCAAACACAAAAAGAAAATCTGACCTGTGTCTAATGTCCAAACCTGTTTACAGTTTTGTCGTGGTACCTGTGTCTGGGTTCAACCCAAATGGAATACTTCACCCTTACTGGATGTCACAGGCTTTGTTTCATAAGCATAAAAAGGCATGTACTGCCATTATTAGCAGGGCTTGTTTAAATAACTATAT
This sequence comes from Glis glis, assembly GCA_004027185.1. Taxonomy (NCBI): domain Eukaryota; kingdom Metazoa; phylum Chordata; class Mammalia; order Rodentia; family Gliridae; genus Glis; species Glis glis. The sequence continues at coordinate 43,270 of PVJS01008684.1, forward strand.
TTGTATAGCTTTTAAAAATTCTTTATATTACTCCACAAAAGATTTGAAGAGGAGCTAATAAAAAATCATATCAACTGAAAAATTAAACCTATGTAAAAAGTTTTTGTTCCCTATTAGGGTCAGTGTGAAATGATTTATGTTTGCCGACATTAGCTAAAAACAAGGAACCTACAATTAGATGTCATTATTGGGTTCTCTTTTCACTTGTTTCTTTGCATGATTTTTCACACTTGAGCTCATAAGAGCTTAAACACCTAATTTGACATCTAATTTAAAGAACTTCCATATACATTTGTCAGAGGTGTCTATGGAGACTAGAAAACAGTGAGCAATGAGATTACCTCCACCAACCATCACCACCACCCACCCACTCCAAGAACTTGGAAACAAATTTGCATTCTGGGAAGACAATACATAATGCATATAAAATGGATCAGAGAGGAGATGGCCAAAAAGACTTAACTATAACCTAGTTGAAGTACTGATCTAAATGAGTAAAAAAAGAAGTCAGTCAAATTGGAGTTAGGTCAGTCACTGACCTAAGAATTTTAAAAAACACTATCCTTGTCTCAAAAAGCTCAAGGAACTTGATAAAAAAGATGGATAACTATACCAAAGGCGGAAGATGCAAGAATAAAGGTCTGCATAAAGTTCTACAAGAGCCCAGAAGATGGAGCAATATTGACTTGCATATAAGTAAGCTGATTAACAGGAAATTAAACCACCAATTATTGCCATTTCTTTTGTGTGTGTGTGTGTGTGTGTGTGTGTGTGTGTGTGTGTGTGTGTGTGTGTGTTGCTAGGGATTGAACCCAGGGGTGTACTGCCTCTGAGCTACACACCCAGCTCTATTTTTATTTTTATTTAGAAATAGGGTCTCGCTAGGTTGCTGAGGGCCTCAATAAGTTTCTGAGGCTGACTTTGAGCCTACAATCCTCCTGTCTCAGTCTCCCATGAACTGGGATTATAGGCATGCACCATCACACCCAGCTATTCCTCTTTTTAAGCAGTTACTCATTGGACTCATTTTTTTATTTTGAATTTAAAAATGTTTTATCTGATTGTATAAGAAAGACATATACACTGTCTACTGGAAATTGAAGTTGTATTTTATTATTTTAATATACTTTCATTGGTGCATTGTAATCACACAAAATAATAAAGTTCAGAGTGATAGAGACATAGGTGCACACAGCACTGAGATTAAATCCAGGTGCATTTTGCCTCCAAGCTACACCCCCAGCCCTATTTTTTTTTTTATTTTGAAACAGGGTCTTTCTGAGTTGCTGAGGCTGGCCTTGAACCTGCTATCCTCCTGTCTCAGCCTCCCAAGTACTGAGATTATAGACATGTACCACCACGCCCTGCTTGAAGTTTTATTTTAAATATACAATTGTCATGCACCACAACAACAAAGATCCTCTAACAATATGGCATGAGCATTAAGTTGGAATTATTTTGAGTTTTTAAAAGGCTTTAGTGGGGGGCTTCCCCACATTTTGTTAACTTATATATGTTGATTAGGTCTTTCATTCCTTCCTCTTTACCTTTAACATGTCAGTATCAAGGGTGTAACTCACAACATAGGATAGAAGCCAACTGGCCCTCAATCACAGAACCACCATGTTCTAACCAACATGACCAGACCCAAGAGTGGATTGGGGCAGACTTTATCATAATTAGCATTTTCAATTTTCAGAATGAAAAACAAAGTTCTCTGAGAATTTGCAATTACTGCCATGTTATCTGATTGGAACAATCTCCCTACCCCTGACATTCAGTTGCTAGACCTCTCCCCTGGAGTCAGATCAAATAGATCATAAGTTGGATCGATCCAAGAGAATTCTTTTTTAACAAAAACCTCAAGTGATTCTAATAACCAGGAAATTTTAAGACAGCTTTAGCATATCACTGTAAGTCATTGTCATCCTCTACATATTTAATTAACTTTCAGACTTTATAATATAATTTACTAATGATGTAACCCCATCCATGCCTCTTCCTGATAGCAAATACTCAGTGTACTAAAGACATTCGAAAAACTAAATGAGGTGTACCTCTCTATATGGTCCCTTTTCAGAAAAATCGTTATTGGATAACATAAACAAGGAAGAGATATTTACCTCAGTATATACAAATCTGAAGAAAGGAATGGATACATTATACCAGGAAAAATGAAAAGAAATAACAAATATGCATTAACCATAAACTTTAAACCCAACACTAATTAGAAATACTCAAAAAATTATACTCTCCTTCCCTAACCAACAATCATGGTTTATTGCTTGTAGCCACTCAATTCAGGTCTTTGTAGCTGCTGAACACATAAACATTCAAACAAATCTTCCTGGTATATTTCCATGCATCTAGGATGCCTCATTCCCAAATCCAGATCCCCCAGTTTTCTCTCCAAATCAAGACATTTGTAAGCCTTCAGACTCCTATTTTTGGAGATTCTACCCCACACTCTATCAAATGTGTCAAGATGATGCTTCAATCACATTAAATATAATCTCCTGCTAAAAAATATTTTAAGATTGTTATATGACATGTATGGTGGTACACACCTGTCATCCCAGTACTTGGGAGGCTGAAACAGGAGGATCGCAGTTTTGAAACCAGCCTCAGCAACTTAGTGAGACTCTCAGCAACCTAGTGAGACCCTGTTTCAAAACAAAAAAAAAAAAAATTTAAAAAAGAGAGCTGGGGGTATAACTCAGAGGTAGAATGCTCCTGGGTTCAATCCCCAGTACCACACACACACAAAAAGATAGTTATAATATGTCCTCTTGTATTATTTCGCCACAAAGAAGTAATTTAAGTCACAGCTGGCTAAGTCACAGCAATTATCTTGCCTATTTGATGATTCTTCCAAATGAGAAAAAAAATATCACCTACAATTTTTAAAAGTAAGAACTTTCACAAATAAGAAAATTAAGAATAAATGAATGTCAGATATTTTATTGATTATTAATTTCAACTGTGTAGTATCTTTTCCTACTTAGGACTGAATGAAGGGTTTGGGGGTTTGTTTTGTTTTGGGTTTTTTTGTGTGTGTGGTTCTGGGGATTGAACCCAGGGGTATTATACCTCCGAGCTATACCTCCAGCCCTATTTTATTCTTATTTTGAAACAAGATCTCACTAGGTTGATGAGAGTCTCACTACTTGCTGAGGCTGTCCTCCAACCTGTGAACCTCCTGTCTTAGCCTGTCAAGTACTGGGATTACAGGCGTGTGCCACCACACCTGGCTCCTACTAGTAATTTGATACCTTAAAAAACCCTTCATTTGAATATCTTTAAAAAAACTTCATTTCATTTGAATGAACGGTTTTTTAAGATATCAAATTACTATTAGGAGCCAGGTGTGGTGGTGCACACCTGTAATCCCAGTACTTGGGAGGCTGAGACAGGAGGATACCAGGTTCCAGGACAGACTCAGTAACTTAACAAGGCCCTCAATAACTTAATGAGACCTTTTTTCAAAATAAAAAATAAAATAGGGCTGGGGGTGTAGCTCAGCGGTAGAATGACCCTGGGCTCAATCCCCAGTGTCGCAAAAAAAAAAAAATTACTATTAAGCCTCTGAAAAAATTGGAGCCCTGTCTGCTGCCCCAGTAGTGTCCAATGGCCCTGCCCCAATCCCACTTTGAAAGAAATGGACTCGCCTTAATGTTCTCCTTTCACTGCTCTACACCTCTTCCAAAAATTCTTCACTTTTGGAATAAACAAAATAATGTTATCAGATCTGACCATCTAAGAAGAGCAGGTTTAAGAGAAGATTTTGAGAGTGTCATTAATGCCCAGAAATGGTTAAGACTTTCTCATAGTTTTATTTGGGGACCTGTCTGTGTTTTTTTTTTTTTATTTTCTGAACTTTACAAAATCATTCCAGAAGGTTAGGCCTCCACTATTGCCATCTATCCTGACACGGCGGTTGCACTGCACAGAAACCGTGGTTGGAAGGTGACAAGGGCAGACCAGTGTGTTTATAATCAAAGAGTCATCTAAATTAACTTGCTTGTTCACCTTCTCACATACTGGTACTTGTAAATCTGTTAGCCTCTGCTCCTTTGTGCTTATATGCACAATTAATGTATTAAAACAAGATATTGACTACTTCTCAAACACAAGTCCAAAGGCAAGAATTCATTGTCAATACAAACTAAGACAATGATCATCTTGGGGGACCAGGAATGAACAGACTCTCATATCCTGAATTGGGGTAAGAATTTTACTTTTCTCAGTTTTAGTTTGACACTAACGATTAGATCAAGAAATAATCTCCCTTCTCAATATTTGTGCGTGAGTTGGCAGCACAAAGGTTGACAATCTCACATGCGATCCTGCTCTGCTAAGATCTGCAGACTTAACTGTGTTTAGGTTGTTCAGATAAGCTTTAAATAAGCATCTGAATTTCTGGGTGCTCATGGAAAATGAACAAAATTCCTCTCCTTTCGAGATTCACTTATGTCTGATTCTAATGCATTCATGTAGGAATAATGGAAGGTCTTGCTTTACATACCTAAGCTTACCATTAATATTAAACAATGAATTTAATGTTGTTCAACCACGTGGTACTTCATTCATTCCACTGAGCAAGGATCTTTTGTGTTTATTTTATTTCCAGCCAGTAAAATATGCTATTTGCTTTTTGCTCAAACAACTGCTGTCTCTCTCTGGGGAATTGAGGCATTTCATGGAAAAGTGCAATCATGATTCCAAAAGAGTGCATAATATAAAAACCATAAAACTGTACATAGTGTCAGTATGCAGCACTGTGACAGCAGAGGAGGGTGGGATGGGCTTTGTTTTCCTGGTCCTGTTAAAACCCAGTCACTGCTTCTGTTTATTTAGCTATTGGATTCCTGTTAACTGTGATTACATGCAGTCCTCTACCAAACTGGATTTGCAAGTTAAAAAGTTGGACACTAGTAAGAACCTTTATTCCTTAGACTTGATTTGCTTGTAATTACAATAAACCCTCACCTACCTGGTACACATATATGGCTCATGGGCCCAAAGGGCAAAAAAATAAAAGATATTTTCTGAGCCCCTGGAAAAACTTACAAAAAATAAGGCTTCTGATACAGTTAAGCTTAGCAACAGTATATAATAGTTTTAAATAAATTTTAAACCAGGTTATTTTTTCACTTTAAATACAAGTTTCCATAAAAAGAAATGACTATGCTTTAAACTCCTACTATCTTCCAAGCTCTACAATACATTTTTCTACCCAGCCTGCTGCATTTCGTCTCCCACTACCTCTTTGAAGGAGATACTATGCCCCCTCCCTTTCTTATAAGTGAGGCATTTCAGGTACAGAATGGTTAGGTTATTAAGTAACTACACTAGAATTAGAATCTCGTAGCTATGGTTAAAAGACATTGTTCATTTATTCGGATGAACTCAACATGATACGAAGCGTAAACTTGTTGATCATGGACACACTTCCCAGCTTCTGCAGCTTCACCTGGTGTCAAAGTTCCCAACATTGTTCCTTCTGTATTCAAAGAAAGCTTAACCCCTCAACCTCTTCACTTCTCAGGGTCCTCCTCTCCACCACCATGGGTCATGTACACTCCCTGCAGGGGTCGCTGCAAGAATTACATGAGATGCCACTGTAGAGTGGCTAGCCCACTGTCTGACACATGCAAAATTCAATCTTCCAACTGCCCCTATAACTCTGTCTGCCCCCAGCAATGAGGGAAAACTCGGGGGCCTTTCTCGTTTTCCTTTTCATAGTACCTCTTTTCTCAACATCCACTTGAAGAAAATGGGGACAGAGGAGTTGTATTCTGCTACAAAGTGACATCGCAGAAATGTATGAATATTTTTAATCTCCCTCTATCAAATTAAAGACTTCCAGAAACTTTAATTCACTAATAATTAATAATCATTCTTCTTATTAATAGTTTATGATAAGAGAAAGTATCCCTAGCACATAGACAGCCTATTTATAATACGGCAGTCTTGGGTTTTTTTAAAAAACCTCAGCTTATCTCTAAAAAGATGTATTGAAGCTTGTACATCCCTGTAATTCTAGCTACTGGGGAGGCTGAGGCATGAGGATTGCAAGTTCAAGGCCAGCTTTGCCAACTTAGTGAGAGCTGTCTCAAAATTTAAAAGTTTTAAAAAGGGCTAGGGATGTAGAGCACCACTGGGTTCAATCCCCAGTATCAGAAAGAAATATATAAGAAAAGAAGAAAAATAAAAGAAGTAGCCAGGCTTTGTTTGTGGGGATTTGGGGGGTTTTGTTTGTTTTTTGATTTGGCTCTGTTTTTGTTGTTGTTTTGTTCTGGGTTCCTTGGTGCTGGGGATGGGACCTAGGGCTTTGTACATGCCAGGTGAATACTATCACTAAGCTATATTCCCTCCCTACCCAAATGTAACCAATTTTAAAGTATTTTATCTGTGAACTGTGATGTTTAGTATTTTCATCACGAAATCTAATAAATACAATTTTATGTTTACCCAGAAAATTTAGTTTACTAAAATTCATTTTTAAGGGTTTTTTAATATGTGAATTTAAATCTACCACTTAATCAAGTCAAGTAAATGCTACAAAGTATGCTAAACTCCAGTTCAGAGAGAACTCCAAAGCTCTACTATTTCCAACATCCTCAGGTAACCATAAAGCAGCTATGGCAATTAACTCTTACCTAGCATTTGGTGACTTACCAAAAAAAGGAATAATAATAATAATACACCTGCACATGCATTTGATAGCTACTCACCACCCTGTGGATATATGCTATCTCTTCTTATAGATTGGAAACAGGTCTACAGGGTGACGGTAGCTTTAGGTTACATAGTTAGCAGGTAATCGAAATGGGAATTAAATGTGCCTTCTGATTTTAAATCCCTCACTATTTCTGGCGCATGTTCTAAAAGTAAAACAAGAAGCTATAAGACACTCAAAGTGAAACACCAATATTATCATTGACATCCATTAGTAATGAATTGATATAACAACTTAAAACCATAAAACATAAAGGAAATCAATGAGACTTCCCTCTCTTAATGCTTTATTTCTCAAAATTTTATCCTGGAAAGTCCAGAAGCTTCAATTCTCTGTCTGAGGTTTGCAGACCTTGTTAAATTGAATAATTTTCACTTACAACCAACTTCTACCAAAGACTTCAAAAATGTCCACTCAGTTCTTACCCCTGATGTCATCCCAGTCCGTGATACCTTTGAGATCTTGAACTCTCTGACCTGATGGACCCGCCAGCTCCCTCACACCCTCTCTTAATTCACACCTCTCTGCTGACTTCCTCAGAGCCCTGGGCCCCCATTTCCGCCAGACTGTCTACCTGCTCCTGGTTTCTCTCTCTTCCCTGCTCTACCTCAGTCCCATTGCTCATGTTTAATTATCTACTTTCTTACCTCTAGAGCACCCCCTTTCTTGTGCTCATAAACTTCCATTGTTCTTCCCAGAACAACAAATGCAAATTAATGGCATTAGCTGTGTAGAGAAATCAGTGCTTTTTTATATACTTTTATTGGTGCATTGCAATTACACATCATGGTGAGGTTCGAAGTGATGCAGACGTACAGGCACTCAGCATCTGGTGTGTTTCCCTCCACATCCCACCTCACTACCCGCCCCTTTCTCCCCACACATGTGAGTGAGATGGGTAGGGATGCCTTCATATATGGACAGAGCATTATTTAGTCTGTTTCCTTCCTCAAGCCTCCTTTTACTTCTTCCCACCTCCCTCCCCCAGTCCAACTATTCTACTGGTCTAAATCCCTTTTGTTTTCTATTTTCTCTCTAGCTTCCACATAAGAGAGAAAACAAACACTTGACTTTTTGAGACTGGCTGATCTCACTTAGCATAACATTCTCTAGGTGTCTGTCAACAGACAGATAAAAACAATGCGGTATATACACATAGTGGAATTTTACTCAGTCATAAAGAATAAAATTTTGTCATTTTCAGAAGTGAGTGCTCTTAAGGACATCATACCAGGGCGATTTGTTGCCACTCACTACTTTCCTAACGTCTCACTTTACCGAAGCCAGGAACACCAGCCACCAACGCTTTTACGTCACTGCGATCACATTTGGCATCTGTCCTCCAGGCACAACTGGTATTGAGTCCCATGAAGGCTCTTGAATCAAACCCATCCCAGACTCCCCGGGATCGTGAGATATTCAAGCATCTCTCAGCCTGAGGACAGACAGAAGACAGAGATAGAAAGACAGATCGCATTTGATTTCAAGTTCTCTTTAGAGGTTAGCACAAGCTTTCTCCTCACCATTGCAACTTAATTTTTTAAGAGAAAATGTACTCTTAAGGAAGGTACAGTCTTCATTCCTCATTTCCAAGTCTCTTCTCAGTTCATAAAAAGCTGCATTCTGCCCCACTTAAGCCTTACTCCTGAAAACCTCCAGTGCCATCCTCAGTTGCCAAATGGTACCTTTGAGAGTCATAGCTTAAATGACACTGTCAATCATTCCCTCCTTGGAAAAACTGCCCTCCTGTGATTTCTAAGATTTTGAGTAAACTCTCATTTTTCTGTCTTCTTTTTGTTATCCTCTTCTTCTGTCCACTACTGAAGCGTTTGTTTTTCTCAGAGTTCTGACATCTGCTCTCTAGTATATTCAATTTAAATGCTTTCCCCGATTAACTTCATCCTGATAGTTTTAACTATGTGCAGATAACTCCTAAATATATATATTAGAGCTCAAAGAGTTATAAATGTCTACATAAGTATACATGCAAATGTACATAGGTATGTTATATGATCATGTCAATGTGTATGTTAGTGCACACACATACATCCATTGTCATGCTGGGCCAGTTCTGCTATCCCCTCCAAGCTTCAGAATCATGTATTTAACTGGTGCTGCATAGATCTATTTGCACACACTATGCAGATATACACTCAGTACATTGAAAACTGAATGAAATATTTTCTCCCCAAGTCAATGCTACATTCATTATGACCCTAAAATTAGAAACTCCAAACTTATGCTTGAATCTTACCATTACACATCTCTAATCAAACATGAAGCATTGTTAATTTTAACCCAATAAATATTTTTTTCTCCACTGACCTAGTCCAGGACCACATCCTTACTCAGCTGGGATTGCTAAAATAATCTCTGATCCAACCATGGTCTCCAAATGGTTCATCATATAGAACATATCCAATGTATAAATACCCAGAATACCCAGGTACTTTCCTTCTCAACCATGTGTGGTGTGTGTGTGTGTGTGTGTGTGTGTGTGTGTGTGTTCTGGGGCTTGTACGC